>CM056049.1:404010447-404180713 GCA_029574335.1 Rana kukunoris | reverse complement strand
ACAAAAGTGAAATTGCTCTGTATGCAGCTGGGTCTAAGGGGTCCTTGCCTTATTTTAGGATAACTATTATGGTTGCCTCCAGCATTGACTCTGGAAGTCCCCCCCCCCTGGCCCTTCCATTTAATGCTTTTAATAGCTTAGGCAATAAGATTTCTCCATAATATTTATAAATTTCCGTCGGAAGTCCGCCCGGACCTGGCGACTTTTGATTTGCCATGTCTGCCACTACTTGCTGGATTTCTACAAGTGAAAACAGGGTTTCCAACTTCTCTCTTTCTGCTTGTGTGATAGATGGGATCTCTAACCTCCCCAGAAACTCCTCCATTTCTACTTCCATCCCCACCTTCTGTGCAGTATACAGTTTTTCATAATATCCCTGAAAGGTCTGTACTATCTCTACTGTATCTGCTGTTATTGCCCCTCCAGCATCTCTGATGGCCCGGATATCAGAGGATGGGGAGTTCGACTTCACCAGTTGCGCCAGCATCCTTCCAACACTCTCGCCCCTCTACAAAGGAGGACTGTCGTTAGAAGATTCGTCTGGTCTCCACCTCTCTCATAATTACCATCCTATACGCTAGCTGTTTCTCTAGCCATATTTCTTTCTTCTCTAACGTTGGGTCTATTACGTAATTATTTTCTGCTACCAGTACTTCTCTACGGGTATTTTGTTCTCCTTCTCTCGCTTTTTTATTAAATCTGGCCACTTGCTGGATCAGGATACCCCTCAGGTATGCCTTCAGGGTATCCCACATTATTCCCGTCCCTGTAGAGCCCTCATTCAGATCCACAAATTCCCTCAATTTGGGCAAAATCCCGTCTGCTTATTTTATTAACTCGAGCCAATAGGGGTTAATTTGCCATTCTTTCCTAATTTTTTGTCCTTCTAGATTTACTATTAGGACCATTGGAGAATAGTCCGACACTCCTCTTGGCAAATATTCTATCTTACCCATGATCCTTAATGCTCTCTCATTCCCCAAGGCCATGTCTATCCTAGAGAGTGTAGCGTGAGTACTTGAATAGCACGAGTATTGCTGAATGCCCGGGCTCCTCACTCTCACTACATATTGTCTAGTCCAACTTCTTCCACAAATTGGCTCAGTCGACTTTTCCCTATGGAATCTGAAATCTCCTACCACTACCACCGGTATATCTCCCTTACCTTGAATAAATTCATTTAATCTTATCATTATATCCATTTTAAAAGGTGGAGGAATATAAATATTTGCCATTACATAGGTTCTATTATAGATTGCACAGTGCCCTAAAAAACATAACATCCGTTCTCATCTATGCTGGTCTGCATGCAGGAAAATTCCCACCCCAGCTCTCACCATGACTCCCACCCCTCTCGAATAAGAAGAGTGTACTGAGTGAAACTGAATTGGAAATTTTTTACTTTGAAGGTGGTGGATTGTGTCCCTTGTTAAGTGTGTTTCCTGCAGGCAGATCAGCTCCACCCCATATGTTTCCATTGTAGAGAGTACTGCTGCTCTTTTGGCTACTGTCCCCAGGCCCCTAACGTTCCATTAACCCATCTTTAATATCCTATTCTGCATTCAAAAGTGTGGAGTATATCGTAAAAAGATCAGAGATACCCGGCCCAAGAAGCTGAGACAAAAACAAAAAAGCCAATACAAAAAAAAGACAAAAGAAAGAAAAAACAAATTACGTAGCTCATCACTACTCCTATTTCCTTATTTTGACCAGTAATCCTGTCACTACTACTAACCGTGTCTTTTTAAACATTGTGTCTCAGGCCCCTAAAAGAGGTATGTATATATCATCAAAAATTATTTCTATACAAATTTCAAACTCTATTTTTGTGTAACAGTGTTCTTCCCGCTGTGTATTACCATGCAACCTTGCGATGTGTTTCATTATTTGCGCAGTAACATTAATTTCCATACTGTCCTTGGATTCATTTTCCACACACATTAGTGAACAGTTTTTCCTATTAGCTTTTAGAGGATCCCTGAAAACTCTCCTCTTCAGAGAAGCCTATCCTACCCACACCTAACAACTGTATTTTAATTTTGTCCATCTTAACACCCCCCACATCTACTACCCTTTGTTCCACTTGACCCTCCTTCTAGACTGTAAGCTCCAATGAGCAGGGCCCACTGATCCTTCCTGTATTAAATTGTATTGTACCTGTACTGTCTTTCCTGATGTTGTAAAGCGCTGCGCAAACTGTTGGTGCTATATAAATCCTGTATAATAATAATTCTGAGTTCATGTACCCATGCAAAGCAGTTCAGGACCTTAAGTCAAGAATTGGACAAACCTTGCCCTCTTTTTTTGGGATCCTAAACAGGTTTGAATAAAAAACCTTGAACCCATTTGTCATTTACCAAGTCCACGGGCCCAGAAACAAAGACATCCCCCCCACCCCATGCATGGGTGAGGCGCACGTTGATGCTGAAGGAGCCTTGTCCCCGGGTCTAGAGAATCCTGCTCCTGGCTTGCCACTATAAAAAACATAGGAACACGCTGTGCATTCTGTAAAATTTCAGCCCAATTGTGTCCACACACTCTCTGACCATCTCTTGTACTATGTCCACAGTCTCTGATCATCTCCTGTACTATGCAGTCTCTGACCATCTACTGTACTATGTCTGCAGTCTCTGACCATCGCCTGTACTAGGTCCGCAGTCTCTCCTAAAACTATGTCCTGTACTAGGTCCACAGTCTTTGACCATGTCCTGTACTAGGTCTGCGGTCTCTGACCATCTCCTGTAGTATGTCCGCAGTCTCTGGCCATCTCATGTACTATGTCTGCAGTCTCTGACCATCTCCTGTAGTAGGTTTGCAGTCTATATCACCTGTATCATGTCCGCAAATGCTCTGACCATCTACTCTAGTATTTCGGCAGGCTCTGACCAACTATTGTGTTATGGCTGCACAGTCCATGACCATCTCTTATGTCCTCACAGTCTCATAGTGTAATATAGGATGAAATGAGAGCCATCACACTGGAGATCAGAGAGGACCATTTGACTAAGCCCTGTACAGTGCACCTGAGTGGTGGTCAGTAACAGCGTAGCAAGGCCAGACTGAGGGGGGAATCACTGATTTAGGAGGCAGTGAATACAGTAAGGTAAGGGGGCACTGATATAAAAGTTCCTCATATCAATAAGCCCCCCTACTTACCTTAGTGCATTCACTCTGCGGAAGGTTTACTATGGTGACCAGAATCCTCCCCACAGAGTTTCCATTTTAAATGCAAGTTGGAACTCTGTGGACAATGACATAAAGGGTAACTCTGATGTAAAGGGGAAAGCAGTGCACTCCGATATAAGGTGATCTCGTCACCAGAGCACCCCCTTACATCAGAGTTCCCCCTTACACCAAAGTCTGCAACATTCCCCCCTAGCACTATAAGGGGAAGTCCTGAACACTCTGATAATAGTGGGAACTCTGTGTTGGGTTATATTAACCTGACCGTCATGTAAATGGAGAAATATGGTTTTGACTCTTGTTATACCTTAAACACATTGCTAGCAGCTGCACAAACGTTATATTTGTGTGCCTGTAGTATATATATTTGATTAAAGAAGAATTGGTGGGAGCGGACATGCCTGTCTAGAGCTCCGCTTCACGGGACAGAGAGCCGCGGATAACCCGCCTCATACCCGTCCACCGAAGCATAAATATCGGCGCCATAGCTGCTGGAAGGTGAGGGGACCACAAAAACCTAATAATGGTGTTGGGGGGCGCTAGAAACAGGTCCAAAACGAACCCCTCATGTGGCGCTCAGCTGAGTGGAAGCGCTGCTAGGAAAGCACAGCTCACCTCAGAGCAGCCCCCCTCAGGGAAGCAAAAGAAACAAACGGCAGCTAAAGCCGCTAAACCTGACAAATTAATGGCTTCACTCACTAATAATACCTCAGACAGTGAGGAAGAAGAGGCTAATATTTCTTCACAGAGGGGCGTGGTCCCCTCAGGACTGCTCAAACAGTTTGAAAAGATGCTCCGCAGAGCACTTAAACAGACCTCAGAGCAAATCACCTCAAGTCTCACCAAAGAAATAAGGGAAGTGGGATGTCGTACAGATGCCCTGGAAACCAAGGTAGAGGAGATTGAAGTCTTCACACAGGACTGCATATCAGAGATAGAAGCTCTTAAAGAAGAAAACTTCACCTTACAGAACAGATTAGAAGATTTCGAAAACCGGGAAAGGAGGTTAAACCAAGACCTTCAATCCACCATCTTAGCCCTTTGTCAAGAGTTACTCCCAGGTATTCCTGTTAAACGCCTGGAAATGGACAGAATCCACAGGGCTCTTACCCCTAAAAAAACAGATGGTCCTCCCAGGGACATAGTGGCCAAGTTCCACTACTATAAGTCTAAAGAGCAAATCCTGATGGCAGCAAGGGAAAAAAACAACTTGTAATTCCAAGGCTACAACTATCAAATTTTCCCTGACATCTTACAATTGACCATCACAAAAAGGAGAGCCATGAAACCCCTCCTAATTGAGTTGCAGCAACGCAACATAAAATACCAATGGGTTTCCCCTTCTCTCCTCCGCTTTACACTGCAAGGAACGAAAATAATTTGTAGATCCCCGGATCAACTGCACCAATCTCTGATTGATTTCAAAATAATTGAACAACCACCTGCTTCTTCTACCGCACGCAGAAGACAACCTTTGTCTCCCTCCAGCAACCGTGCAACTCAGCAGGACCCAAACGATGATATTCGCCAATCAAGCAAGCGTAGCAGACTCACCCCACATCCCCCTGAACGAGATGACTCAATGGACTGAGTTCCCACCACCTCTAACGGACTACCTTTTCTTTTCCATTCTAGGTTGGACCTTAGGTCATCAACATTCGCAAAGTCTATATTCTTCTTGACTGCCCTTTTTTCCCACCATTGTTGAAATCTGCTCTGCCCAACTAGAGGCTTTGAGGCTACCACACTACATCCCACATCCCCCCATTCCACATAGAAACCCATTCCACTCGGCCTTCTTTCTTATCCGTAACAATGTACCCCATATTACACTATTACTGGAGACTTGGGTAAACTCCAAGTGAACCATCACAAACCACACTAACTGTCTCAACTGCTCTGGCAAGAACCTACACCCACCTCACTTCAATCCTTCTCTCACACACTTCAATACATTAGCTCTCTTGGCACTCCCCCCTCATTTTATCTTAAACTTTTCATTCCATTGGGAGGCCCAACAGAGTGAACCATACACATCACCACGCCAAATGCCCAGGTAACCAACACCTTCCTTCATAACCCTCCCTATATCTATCCTCCTCGCCCCGCCCCAGAATAACTCTCCTCGCTCTGAACATCACAAATCCCAAATAGGTAATGATTAACACACCTTGGTATGGAATATCCCCTCTCTCCCCCTTCCATCATTTAACGCAATTAATAGAGCACACTCTCCCAAATTTTCCCACCCCTTCTTTCACACATTACAGAATACGGTGTCCCGTCCTGTGGGAAAACATGTGCTCCATTTTAATATGTGGGGACCTGACGAAGACCCCCTTTTCCTAGGTAGGGACCTATTTCCCCAGCCTAGGAGGTACTCTGAATATCTACTTAATGAATTGCTACACCATAATTCTCTAACCCATGTTTTTTTTTCTTTTCCTACTGTGTTCTCCTTCCCAGGTACCTTCCCAACCTCTCTCCCCACCCCGTCTGCATGGAGTGGTCCGGACATCAGCTGCACGTGGAATCACGGTAAGGCCTTGTACAGACGATTAAATCTGTCTGTTCAAATCGGTCGGACCGACCGTTTTGAACAGATCTGTCTGCTTGGATTTTGGTTTGCTCGCGTGTACACATGAGCAAACCAAAATCCCCGCCAGCAGACAGCGCGCTGACGTGCCGGTGACGTTGACGCCGCCACGTCACCGCACCAGGAGGTAAAACACTTCCGCGCATGCGTCGAAATCATTTGGCGCGTGTGCGAGAAGACATGTCTGCTGGTTAGCATACTAACCAGCAGACATGTCAGGCGGACGGGTTCCCAGCTGACAGATTTCAAAGCATGCTTTGAAATCTGTCGGGTGGCCAAATCCGTCTGTTTGCCCGTACACACGATTGAATCTGTCTGCTGAAACTGTCTAGCAGACCGTTTCCAGCAGACAGATTTGATCGTGTGTACGAGGCCTAAGGCGAAAACCTTGGTTTGGCTACCATGGCACCTCTGAACCTATTATCACTCAATGTACAAGGCATGAATATACCACAGAAGCGATCCAAAGTATTTAGGCTTTTCCAATCAAAAAAGGCTCATATAGTATGCTTACAGGAAACGCATTTCACCCCGAACACAACCCCTAAATATTTCCACTCAGCCTACCCACAAATATACACTGCATCAGCCTCAGTAAAGAAGAGAGGTACTCTTTTAGCTATCCATCGCTCTACCCCATTTACTTTGAACTCAGAACTTAAAGACCCAGAGGGGAGATTCCTGATTCTAACGGGTTATATCCTGGACACAGCAGTCCCGATAGTTTCTTATTACGCCCCCAACCTTAACCCATTGCCATTCATGTTCCACCTCCTTCAAACCATTAACTCTCACAGTTAAATCAGGGTCCCTTCTAATTTGCGGAGACTCCAATCAAGTTCTCCTGCCATTCCTAGACAGGTCGCCTTATGTCCAACAGAAACAACAACCCAAATGGAATCTCTCCAACCTTCTCTCAAAATACAGTCTTGTAGACTCTTGGAGAGAAATGAACCCCACTAGACGTAATTATACATACTTTTCTAATCCACACCAGTCATTTAGCAGAATAGATCACGTATTCCTAACAATCGGAATGCTACCCGAAGTTCTCACCTCAAACATAATACCCATCCCATGGTCAGACCATAACGCTATTCTCACGTCTATAGCATCTACTATCCCCAAAAAACATGACCGCTCCTGGTACATGCCAGAAGTTTTACTCAACGATCCCTCCCACAGTTTAGCAATCCAACAAACCTTGAGAGACTATTTAACTCATAATACCAGCCCGGACATATCGGCTCTCACACTATGGGAGGCCGACAAACCGGTCCTAAGGGGGACCTTCCAAAGACAAATAGGGATCCTCAAAAAAGAAAGAATACAGATGGCAACAAAGCTGGAAACGGAATTTAACTTAGCCTACATGGACTTCCAAAACAATTACTCGCCTAGAACCAAAGACCGACTGGACAAAGCCCGCCTTGAATACAACTTATTTCTCACTGAGTCAGCCAACAAACACTTAAATAGATCCAAGCACCCTTTCTATAAATCTGCCAACAAACCGGGGGCATACTTAGCGAGATCACTCAACTCAATTAATAAATCCTACTCCCCTGTAAAATTGAAATTGGCAAATAGCGTCTTATCCAGTAACCCCCTAAAAATCGTACAAAAATTCAGCGCTCACCTGAAAAAGTTATACTCGGAAACAAACACATTTAGCGAACAGGACGCAGACCTCTTCTTTTCAGACCTCCACCTACCACAAATGTCTGACCCCCAAAGATCGCAGTTAGAATCACCAGTCTCACAAAAAGATGTAAGTGACGCGATAAAAGACCTCAAATTGAATAAAAGACCAGGTCCTGACGGCTTCGCAGCTAAATATTACAAGACATATGCAGAGCTTCTTTCACCAAGATTAGCCAATGCATTCAATGACCTGCGAACGCAGAAGTCATTCCGTCAAGAGTCGCTCCTCGCCACAGTCTGCATGATCCCGAAACCTCAAGCCGACAACACCCTGTGCGAAAACTTTCGCCCCATCTCAATGCTGAACATAGACATCAACATTTTAGGAAAAGTCTTGGCGACCCGCCTAAACAAAACAATTGGGTCCCTGATCCTCCACGATCAGGTAGGCCTCATCCCCAACTGTCAGGCGGGGGACAACATTAGGAGGGCAAGCTTGTTGGCACATTTCGCGAAAAAAATAGGTATCCCAGCATGCTTCCTCTCTCTGGATATAAAACAGGCGTCCGATTCTGTATCCTGGTCCTATCTAAATTATGCATTACAAAAGTGGGGCTTTCGGTCCCAATTTCATGACATGGATAAGGAAATTATATGATAATCCAAAGGCCTCTGTCAAGTATGCAGGATACAGATCGGACTCATTTTCCATTGAGAGAGGCACAAGGCAGGGTTGCCCGCTTTCCCCCCTCTTATTTGCCCTCCTGATAGAGCCTCTCGCGCAAAAAAACAGGCTGGACCCCAAAATCCTAAACTTAGAAGTAGGTGGCCATAAACACAAACTATGCCTGTTCGCGGATGACATCCTACTCTTTCTCGCATCTAAAGTAACGGGCCCAAATTTAACGTCTTTACTAAAACAATTTGCGTCTTTTTCAGGCCTGGTTATAAATCCCAAAAAATGCGTAGCCCTCAACTTATCCCTCCCACACACAAGAACTAGTTGCAGCTAAATCCGGCCTTCCATTCTAATGGTCAGACAAAAGTATCCCGTACTTAGGAATCCGCCTCACAGCTTCATATTCAGATGCTTTTTCATCTAACTACCCCATCCCTTTTAAAACAAATTTCAAACCTCCTAAATTCCTGGACCCATTTACCTTTGTCGTGGATCGGCAGAATTAACGCAACCAAAATGTCAATACTACCTAAACTCCTCTACTTCTTCAGAGTACTCCCTGTCCCAGTCCCTCCCTATTATCTACGGTTGATACAGAAAAGAGTTTCCAACTTCATATGGGGATCCACCAGACCAAGGATCAAACACCAAATCCTACATCTCCCCAAAACAAAGGGTGGATTGGGGCTACCCAACTTCGCGAATTATTATTATAGAGCAGCACAATTAACCGACCTAGTGAAATACCCAGAGGGGAGGGTCATGAGTGGCGTGGTATCTATTGAAGCGGTGGACTGTGACCCCATTTAAATTTCCAACATATTATGGATCCCCCCCAAAACGCGCAAACTCATCCACAACCCTATCATTAAGCACTGTCTCTCCCTATGGGATAAATCGAAACCAAAAACAAGCTCCAATCCCCATATATCCCACTCTTATCTTTCCACAAAAACCCGGCATTTTACCCAGCTTGGGTATACCCCAACTCATTCAAAGAATGGGCCAAGAAGGGCTGCACAAATTTACACAAGCCAATGGACTCATCGACATTTAAATCCTTACCCAACATTTGTAATACCTATGACTTACCACAATCTGAACTATTCAGATTCCTACAAATAAAGAACTTCTTCAAACCATATGTCGATTCCGCACCTCACCCTCCTCGCTTAACTGCCTTTGAAAAACTTTGCACAAATGATCCCCCCACCAGGGGCAGGATCTCGATAATATACTCTCAGTTACTGCTCAACTCTGCACCAGAAAAACTTCCCTACGTAAGCAAGTGGGAAAAAGACCTGGATCTAGAACTAGAAACATCAGAATGGAATCAAATTTGGAGCAACACGAAATCAGCGTCTTTAAATGTAATAGCAAGTGAAACTAACTATAAGGTACTTACAAGGTGGTATCTAGTTCCTACCAGAATTGCGAAATTTGTACCAAGCTACCCTGTTCTTTCACGTCTGGTGGTCATGCCCTGCAGCACATTCATTCTGGTCTGAAATGTTTTAAATAACAAGCCATCTCTTGGGTATCAATGTCCCAATTGATCCTAAATTGGCATTGTTGAATCTGAAACCGGAAAATATCCCACACAAACAATTTAAACTAATCCTACAGCTTACCACAGCTGCAAAACAAACACTGGCCAAAGCTTGGAAATCCCCCAACACCTCTCAATGAGGTAATAAACAGAATGAATGTGGCATCAACACACGCCAAAATGATGGCAATAGATCAGGACTCGATAACCGGATTTGGAAGAACATGGAAACCTTGGTTGGATTATGTTGTACCCAGTGTAAATACTGATGTTGTTATATTGCCATGGTAGCCCAGCCAATCTTAACAAAATTCCACTTGCAGTAACAACAGGCAACGAGAACCGGACCACTAATGCAGACACCCCCCTCCCCCCTTTTTTTTTCTCCCTCCCCCTCCCGCCCCCCCTCGTTTGGATGACAGTTTGGAAAGATATTGTTACTAATGTTATTAACTTCACTTTATGAGTAGGTTTTGCTGAATCTCTTAGATCTACGCAGTAGCACATCTGATTGATCTACTAACCCAGCCACCCCTAGGGCTTCTTATGATAAACTAGGTATTCTATAAAAGATCAGGTACAAACAGTCCGATGGGCTCCTACACGTACGTACACTTTTATGGATCATTTGTATTGAAAGTTTCTCCAGATGTGCAGTGTTCTTGATTACATGTTATAAACTTACTCTGTAACCTACCTACCTTCTGATCTTGTACAAACCATAATCTTCTCAATAAAGGCATTTTGACAAGAAAAAAAAAGAAAAAAAAGAAAAAGAAGAATTGTTTAGAGAGAGTTCTAGAAACTGTAAATTAAGTTCATAGGATTTAAGTCTCTTTATATATGCAATTTATACAGTTAATTTTTTTTCGCTTGAATTTGTTTTACAATTACGGGAGTTGGTGGGGACTCCTGTCTAAGGTTTGCCTAAGGCCTCACAAAACCTAGAGCCACCTCTGCTTGGCAGGCAATGACTTTCCACCACAAATGCAGCAACCATTAGGGCTGGTAATTTGTGATGTTTATAAATGGGGAGCAACGATAATGAGGGGTAAGATGATGACCTTAATCAACATTGCCTGGATGTCTGTTCTTAGATGGTGACTTGTCTTGACCTTCAGAAGGCTCCCTCCATCTTGTGGTCCTTACAGGACTATAGATATTGGCTCTTTTTCTCAATCTTCACTACTTACCTAATCCCTATACCTTAAAAGCATAGGTGGTCCATAGAAACAGAGCAAAGCAGACTGAAGTGAAAAACAGCATAAGGCTAAGTCTATGCTATTGCGACCTGAAAGTCGCACGATTTTGCTGCAAATTTGATGCGACTTAAAGCAATGCCTATGTATTCTTGAGGTCTATAGACACAAATATGAACGGTACTCATTGGAAATCATAGGGTAGGACTTGTCATGCGACTTTACAGTGAAAAGTGACAAGTCACACTAGTGGAAACTGAGCCCAACACAGTTATCCCAGAGCAAGCATTGAGAAGGAGATAGGAACAGCCAAGGTAAATGCCTCAAAGAGCACAGTGATTCTAGAGCAACACTGAGAAGGAGATAGGAGAAGCCCAGGTAAATGCCATAAAAAGGGAAAACATACCTGCAAACAATGACCACATAAGTATCCAGCAAGCATGAGTAGAGAGCCATAAAAGGCTAAGGAAAGGCTGAAAATATGCCCCCCAGATCACCACAATGGGGTTCCAATCATATTAGAGACTGTACAGGAAGAACTTCCACCCAGAAGAGGCTGAACCTGGCTGGGCGACAAACGATAAGGGATATCTTGTGATCCCAGTCCTGATCAGATGAGGGGGAAAAAAAGGAGAATGCTGTGAGACGGGTCTGTCTTTGATTTATAGTTAACCAGACCTGTGGGGCGAAGTCACAACCCATGTGTATGCTGCCATTATGATGTACCAGGAAAGGGCTTTAAGGGCTGGGAAACTGATTATAATGGGGGATTTTAACTACCCAAATATTAGTAATGGCACTGCTGGGAAAGCTAAAAGGCAAAAATGTATAAACCTTTTATAAGACTACTTTATGGCCCAGTGAATTAAGGCCCCGACTAGGAATGACGCTCTGCTGGACCTGGTAATCTCGAACCATGCAGATCTTAATACCAATGTTCATAATAAAAGAACATCTGGGTAGCAGTGACCATAACATGATTTAATTTAATGTTAGCTGTAAGCAAGAAACACATACTGGAAATATAAAAACACTCAACTTTAAGAGAGCACATTTTCCAAGGATGAGGGCTGCTCTCCAAGATATAGACTGGGAGGGAATATTGGCATAGATGAACACAGAACAGAAATGTGAATTCTTCAAAAAGAGACAGTATGCAAATAGAAGTTTGAAAGGATAAAATAAAACTTACAGTGCCTTGACATTTTTCACATTTTGTTATGTTACAAACAAAAACGTGAATGTATTTTATGTGATAGACCAACACAAAGTGGCACATAATTGTGAAGTGGAAGGAAAATGATAAATGGTTTTCAAAATGTTTTACAAATAAAAATCTGAAAAGTGGCATACATTTGTATTCAGCCCCCTTTACTCAGATACTCCTAACTAAAATATAGTGGAACCAATTGCCTTCAGAAGTCACCCAATTAGTAAATGGAGTCCACCTGTGTGCAATTTAATCTTAGTGTAAATACAACTGTTCTGTGAAGCCCTCAGAGGTTTTAGTGAAAAACACGAAGGACACCAGACAGGTCAGAGAGACCTGTGGAGACCTGTTTCTCTGTGGAGAAACATCTCCACAGAGAAGTTTAAAAGCAGGGTTAGGGTATACAAAAAAAATATCACAAGCTTTGTACATCTCACGGAGCACTGTTCAAGACATCATCTGAAAATGGAAAGAGTATGGCACAACTACAAACCCAAGACATGGCCTTCCACCTAAACTGACAGGTTGGGAAAGGAGAGCATTAAATCAGAAAAGTAGCAAAGAGGCCCATGGTAATTCTGGAGGAGCTGCAGAAAACGCTCCACAAATCTGGTCTTTATGGAAGCGTGCCAAAAAGAAAACCATTGTTGAAAGAAAGCCATAAGAAGTCCCATTTGCAGTTTGCGAGAAGTCATGTGGAGGACACAGCAAATGTGTGGAAGAAGGTGCTCTGGTCAGATGAGACCAACATTTTACTTTTTAACCTAAAAACAAAATGCTATGTGTGGTGGAAAACTAACACCGCACATCACCCTAAACACACCATCCCTATCGTGAAACATGGTGGTGGCAGCATCATGTTGTGGGGATGCTTTTCTTCAGCAGGGACAAGTAAGCTGGTCAGAGTTGATGGGAAGATGGATGGAGCCATGTCAATACTGGGCACTTTCACCCTTTTGCTGCCCAGGCCAATTTTCAGCTTTCAGTGCTGTCACATTTTGAATAATTACTCATGCAAGCATATAGTCATGCAACACTGTACCCATATGAAATGTTTATAACTTTTTTTTCACACAAATACAGCTCTCTTTTGTTGGTATTTAATCACCATTGGGTTTTATATTTTTTACACTACAAATGAAAAAAGACCGAAAACATAAAAAAAAAAAAAATATATAGTTTTTTAGTTTTCTTAACTTTGCAAATAAGTATTTTTTCTTGTGCTACATTTCTTTGGTAAACATAAATTTTATTTATTTATTGGTGGGAAACTGGTAGACTGACAGATGTTTTTGTGCACTTGTACACTTTGACAGATGCTGATCATCCACCGGCAGACACTGACATATGTTAATGTTGTAACTGAACACTATTGCAGATGTTTTTTGTGCACTGGTACAGATGTTTTGTGCCCTGTACAAATGTCCATGGGACAGGGACAATGGTGCTTGGTGTACTGTGTGGCAAGGGCTGCAGTCTGTGTGATCTGTGACAGCTCTCTGTGCAAAATGATCACTTACACAAATAGCTGTCAACATAGACTGCAGCATTACCCGCTCCCGGACCCCTCCCTCCACACTGAGCTCAGCAAGGAGAACTGGCACAGAGACATGTGTCTCTGTTTACACTGTGAAGGCTGTAATCGGACACATCACAGGATTGGGAGGGCCAAACACAGCACTCATATCCCGATCTATAATGGGCTGTATCAGAGGATCACAGCCATCACAGGATCGCTTAGGCACCCGTTTTGAGAAATGTATGGATACTTATCTAAACTAGAAAATGCATTTCCTGAGGAAAATACGTGGGAATGCTGAATAGCTGAATTGCTAAGCCCGCACAAATGACAAAACGTACGGAATAATAAAATTAAAATTAAGAATAAGAATAATAAAAAACGAATAACAATACTGGGAATGCTTATTAAAGCATTCCCACTAACTAGAAAATGCATTTCCTGAGGAAAATACGTGGGAATGCTGAATAGCTGAATTGCTAAGCCCGCACAAATCCCATTCACCATAACCACTATACTATCTTTAGGACATACAAGCAGTGTTCCTTCAGTACTTATAAAGCCTCTCTTTGATCATTAAAGGTGTTGTAAAGGTAAAATAATTTTCCCTAAATAACTTCCTTTACCTTAGTGCAGTCCTCCTTTACTTACCTCATCCTTTGATTTTGCTTTTAAATGTCCTTATTTCTTCTGAGAAATCCTCACTTCCTGTTCTTCTGTCTGTAACTCCACACAGTAGTGCAAGGCTTTTTCCCTGGTGTGGAGAAAGCCTCTTGAGGGGGGAGGGGGTGAGCAGGACGCCCACTAACGCACAGCTCATTTCTCTATCTGCAAAATACAGAGCGTCCTGACTTCCTGGTCGCCCCTCCCCCCTCAAGAGGTTTTCTCCCCTCCCCAAGTGAGTGAGGGGGATAATTGCACTGAGGTAAAGGAAGCTATTTAGGGAAAGAATTACCATTACAAACGCTTTTTATCTACACACAAAATAAGTGAAATAACCCTTCAAACAAACCTTAATAAATCCACAACCGTACATGCGATCGATACAGCGACTTCACCGTATAAAAGACAAGACCCTTGTGAACGCATCGATATGAAATTTATGTTGATAAACTTAAAAATGTGGCCATGTCAGCGATTTAGAAATGAGTATCTTTGTGTGTCTTACTAACAAATTTTAAAAGTCGGTTATAATGAAGGTCTATGGGGAAAAATTTGGAACTCTTGTCCTTTAGAAGCTCCAGCAACGAAAAGTAAAATGCGCATCACAAAACTGATCACATCGCCTGAAAGCAGACAAAAATACCTTCCATTTGATATATAAATTGTGTATGACAAGTAGATCTTGTGGGCGTGAGAGCAATTTGTTCCCCCTTTTTTATAGATAATCCGAGTTTTTTCAAAACTCACACTGTAAAGGTCACATGACTCACTCTGAGCCATGTCCATAGGAAGACTGTTTAATCGATAAAATTTTCTGAAAAAATCACTAAACGTAAATTGCTTTTTCACAAAAACTATAAAAGATTTCGATCTGAAAAGTCATAGCCGGATAGCTGTATATTTTGTGACCGTGGTAAAGTTTGTTTGGTGTCTGTCAGTGAAAGTATGAAGGAGGAGATACATTTTGAACGGCATGAGTTTTGAAGCAGGGAAAAGCATATTCTCATTGACTTCAATGTTAAAAAAAGCGACTAAAAGCTTAATATTTTAAAAAGTATAAATAGCACAAAAAAAACTTTAAGAAGTCCCATCGTTAGCTGAATGAGATGAACATTTTAAAAGTTGAATGGTCTCAATCGCTGAAAGTATGGCGAAGTTACGCAGAGCCAAAAAACGTACGGAATAATAAAATTAAAATTAAAATTAAGAACTAGAAAATGCATTTCCTGAGGAAAATACGTGGGAATGCTGAATAGCTGAATTGCTAAGCCCGCACAAATCCCATTCACCATAACCACTATACTATCTTTAGGACATACAAGCAGTGTTCCTTCAGTACTTATAAAGCCTCTCTTTAATCATTAAAGGTGTTGTAAAGGTAAAATCGTTTTCCCTAAATAGCTTCCTTTACCTTAGTGCAGTCCTCCTTTACTTACCTCATCCTTTGATTTTGCTTTTAAATGTCCTTATTTCTTCTGAGAAATCCTCACTTCCTGTTCTTCTGTCTGTAACTCCACACAGTAGTGCAAGGCTTTTTCTCTGGTGTGGAGAAAGCCTCTTGAGGGGGGAGGGGTGAGCAGGACGCCCACTAACACACAGCTCCTTTCTCTATCTGCAAAGTACAGAGCGTCCTGACTTCCTGGTCGCCCCTCCCCCCTCAAGAGGTTTTCTCCCCTCCCCCGGGTGTGTGAGGGAGATAATTGCACTGAGGTAAAGGAAGCTATTTAGGGAAAGAATTACCATTACAAACGCTTTTTATCTACACACAAAATAAGTGAAATAACCCTTCAAACAAACCTTAATAAATCCACAACCGTACATGCGATCGATACAGCGACTTCACCGTATAAAAGACAAGACCCTTGTGAACGCATCGATATGAAATTTATGTTGATAAACTTAAAAATGTGGCCATGTCAGCGATTTAGAAAAGAGTATCTTTGTGTGTCTTACTAACAAATTTTAAAAGCGCGTTATAATGAAGGTCTATGGGGAAAAATTTGGAACTCTTGTCATTTAGAAGCTCCAGCAACGAAAAGTAAAATGCGCATCACAAAACTGATCACATCGCCTGAAAGCAGACAAAAATACCTTCCATTTGATATATAAATTGTGTATGACAAGTAGATCTTGTGGGCGTGAGAGCAATTTGTTCCCCCTTTTTTTAGATAATCCGAGTTTTTTCAAAACTCACACTGTAAAGGTCACATGACTCACTCTGAGCCATGTCCATAGGAAGACTGTTTAATCGATAAAATTTTCTGAAAAAATCACTAAACGTAAATTGCTTTTTCACAAAAACTATAAAAGATTTCGATCTGAAAAGTCATAGCCGGATAGCTGAATATTTTGTGACCGTGGTAAAGTTTGTTTGGTGTCTGTCAGTGAAAGTATGAAGGAGGAGATACATTTTGAACGGCATGAGTTTTGAAGCAGGGAAAAGCATGTTCTCATTGACTTCAATGTTAAAAAAAAGCGACTAATAGCTTAATATTTTAAAAAGTATAAATAGCACAAAAAAACTTGAAGAAGTCCCATCGTTAGCTAAATGAGATGAACATTTTAAAAGTGAATGGTCTCAATCGCTGAAAGTATGGCGAAGTTACGCAGAGCCAAAAAACGTACGGAATAAAGGATAAAATTAAAATTAAAATAAGAATAATAAAAAACGAATAACAATACTGGGAATGCTTATTAAAGCATTCCCACTAACTAGAAAATGCATTTCCTGAGGAAAATACGTGGGAATGCTGAATAGCTGAATTGATAAGCCCGCACAAATCCCATTCACCATAACCACTATACTATCTTTAGGACATACAAGCAGTGTTCCTTCAGTACTTATAAAGCCTCTCTTTAATCATTAAAGGTGTTGTAAAGGTAAAATCATTTTCCCTAAATAACTTCCTTTACCTTAGTGCAGTCCTCCTTTACTTACCTCATCCTTTGATTTTGCTTTTAAATGTCCTTATTTCTTCTGAGAAATCCTCACTTCCTGTTCTTCTGTCTGTAACTCCACACAGTAGTGCAAGGCTTTTTCTCTGGTGTGGAGAAAGCCTCTTGAAGGGGAGGGGGTGAGCAGGACGCCCACTAACACACAGCTCCTTTCTCTATCTGCAAAGTACAGAGCGTCCTGACTTCCTGGTCGCCCCTCCCCCCTCAAGAGTTTTCTCCCCTCCCCCCAGGTGTGTGAGGGGATAATTGCACTGAGGTAAAGGAAGCTATTTAGGGAAAGAATTACCATTACAAACGCTTTTTATCTACACACAAAATAAGTGAAATAACCCTTCAAACAAACTTTAATAAATCCACAACCGTACATGCGATCGATACAGCGACTTCACCGTATAAAAGCCAAGACCCTTGTGAACGCATCGATATGAAATTTATGTTGATAAACTTAAAAATGTGGCCATGTCAGCGATTTAGAAAAGAGTGTCGTTGTGCATTTTATTGGCAAAAATTAAATGACGTTTATAATGAAGGCCTATGGGAGAAATGTTGGAACTCTTGTCCTTTAGAAGCTCCAGCAACGAAAAGTAAAATGCGCATCACAAAACTGATCACATTGCCTGAAAGCAGACAAAAATACCTTACATTTGATATATAAATTGTGTATGACAAGTAGATCTTGTGGGTGTGAGAGCAATTTGTTTCCCCTTTTTTATAGATAATACAATTCTTTTCAAAACTCACACTCTAAAGGTCACATGACTCACTCTAGCAGCTTTCATAGACACGCAGTGTAATCGATAAAATTTTCTGAAAAAATCACTAAACGTAAATTGCTTTTTCACAAAAACAATAAAAGATTTCAATCTGAAAAGTCATAGCCGGATAGCTGAATATTTTGTGACCGTGGTAAAGTTTGTTTGGTGTCTGTCAGTGAAAGTATGAAGGAGGAGATACATTTTGAACGGCATGAGTTTTGAAGCAGGGAAAAGCATGTTCTCATTGACTTCAATGTTAAAAAAAAGCGACTAAAAGCTTAATATTTAAAAAAATATAAATAGCACAAAAAAACTTGAAGAAGTCCCATCGTTAGCTGAATGAGATGAACATTTTAAAAGTTGAATGGTCTCAATCGCTGAAAGTATGGCGAAGTTACGCAGAGCCAAAAAACGTACGGAATAAAATTAATAAGAATAATAAAAAAACGAATAACAATACTGGGAATGCTTATTAAAGCATTCCCACTAACTAGAAAATGCATTTCCTGAGGAAAATACGTGGGAATGCTGAATAGCTGAATTGCTAAGCCCGCACAAATCCCATTCACCATAACCGCTATACTATCTTTAGGACATACAAGCAGTGTTCCTTCAGTACTTCTAAAGCCTCTCTTTAATCATTAAAGGTGTTGTAAAGGTAAAATCATTTTCCCTAAATAACTTCCTTTACCTTTGTGCAGCCCTCCTTTACTTACCTCATCCTTTGATTTTGCTTTTAAATGTCCTTATTTCTTCTGAGAAATCCTCACTTCCTGTTCTTCTGTCTGTAACTCCACACAGTAGTGCAAGGCTTTTTCCCTGGTGTGGAGAAAGCCTCTTGAGGGGGGAGGGGGTGAGCAGGATGCCCACTAACACACAGCTCCTTTCTCTATCTGCAAAGTACAGAGCGTCCTGACTTCCTGGTCGCCCCTCCCCCTCAAGAGGTTTTCTCCCCTCCCCCGGGTGAGTGAGGGGATAATTGCACTGAGGTAAAGGAAGCTATTTAGGGAAAGAATTACCATTACAAACGCTTTTATCTACACACAAAATAAGTGAAATAACCCTTCAAAACAAACCTTAATAAATCCACAACCGTACATGCGATCGATACAGCGACTTCACCGTATAAAAGACAAGATCCTTGTGAACGCATCGATATGAAATTTATGTTGATAAACTTAAAAATGTGGCCATGTCAGCGATTTAGAAAAGAGTATCTTTGTGTGTCTTACTAACAAATTTTAAAAGTCGGTTATAATGAAGGTCTATGGGAAAAATTTGGAACTCTTGTCCTTTAGAAGCTCCAGCAACGAAAAGTAAAATGCGCATCACAAAACTGATCACATCGCCTGAAAGCAGACAAAAATACCTTCCATTTGATATATAAATTGTGTATGACAAGTAGATCTTGTGGGCGTGAGAGCAATTTGTTCCCCCTTTTTATAGATAATCCGAGTTTTTTCAAAACTCACAGTCTAAAGGTCACATGACTCACTCTAGCATGTCTCCATAGAAAGACTGTTTAAATCGATAAAATTTTCTGAAAAAATCACTAAACGTAAATTGCTTTTTCACAAAAACTATAAAAGATTTCAATCTGAAAAGTCATAGCCGGATAGCTGAATATTTTGTGACCGTGGTAAAGTTTGTTTGGTGTCTGTCGGTGAAAGTATGAAGGAGGAGATACATTTTGAACGGCATGAGTTTTGAAGCAGGAAAAGCATGTTCTCATTGACTTCAATGTTAAAAAAAAGCGACTAAAAGCTTAATATTTTAAAAAGTATAAATAGCACAAAAAAACTTGAAGAAGTCCCATCGTTAGCTGAATGAGATGAACATTTTAAAAGTTGAATGGTCTCAATCGCTGAAAGTATGGCGAAGTTACGCAGAGCCAAAAAACGTACGGAATAAAATTAAAATTAAGAATAATAAAAAAACGAATAACAATACTGGGAATGCTTATTAAAGCATTCCCACTAATAAGACTAGAATATGCATTTCCTGAGGAAAATACGTGGAATGCTGAATAGCTGAATTGCTAAGCCCCGCACAAATCCCATTCACCATAACCACTATATTATCTTTAGGACATACAAGCAGTGTTCCTTCAGTACTTCTAAAGCCTCTCTTTAATCATTAAAGGTGTTGTAAAGGTAAAATCATTTTCCCTAAATAACTTCCTTTACCTTTGTGCAGTCCTCCTTTACTTACCTCATCCTTTGATTTTGCTTTTAAATGTTGTGACGGTATGCGAGGTGAGATACTTGACCATAGATATATTTCACCACGCATACGTTCTATTTTGAGAAGCTGAACCGGAATCCGGGCCGGGTTTTACGGCCTCTTGTGTTCCGGTCCGGATATTTGGGTCCACTGGAGTTCAATGTCAGGTGGACCTTAAAAACAACCAGGAATAGATCAGACGGGAGCTCTCTGGTTTTGGGACACTGAGGAGGGAACCTGAGTGTGAGGAGCTCTCTAAAGACATTGCAAGAAAAAGGTTTGCGTTGTTGTTTATTTTTGTGGTGGTGGAGACCAGCCCCACACTGTATAGATAGGAGACCCTATCGAAGTTAAGACCAATGTAAGGAGCATTCTTCCCCACTGAACACCAATGTAAGGGACATTCTTCCCACTGACCCCCAATGTAAGGGACATTCTTCCCACTGACCACCAATGTAAGGGACATTCTTCCCACTGACCACCAATGTAAGGGACATTCTTCCCACTGACCACCAATGTAAGGGACATTCTTCCCACTGACCCCCAATGTAAGGGACATTCTTCCCACTGACCCCCAATGTAAGGGACATTCTTCCCACTGAATACCAATGTAAGGGACATTCTTCCCACTGAATTCCAATATAAGGAACATTCTTCCCACTGAACCACCAATGTAAGGGACTTTCTTCCCACTGAATTCCAATGTAAGGAACATTCTTCCCCACTGACCACCACCAATGTAAGGCACATTATTCCCACTGACCACCAATGCAAGGGACATTCTTCTCACTGACCACATAATGTAAGGGACATTCTTCTCACTGATCACCAATGTAAGGGACATTCTTCCCACAGATCACCAATGTAAGGGACATTCTTCCCACTGATCTCCAATGTAAGGGACATTCTTCCCACTGACCACCAATGTAAGGGACATTCTTCCCATGACCACCAATGTAAGGGACATTCTTCCCACTGACCACCAATGTAAGGGACATTCTTCCCACTGACCACCAATGTAAGGAACATCCTCCCACTGACCACCAATGTTAGGAGCATTCGTCCCACTGACCACCAATGTAAGGGAGATTCTTCTCACTGACCACCAATGTAAGGGAGATCCTTCCCACTGACCACCAATGTAAGGGAGATCCTTCCCACTGACCACCAATGTAAGGGACATTCTTCCCACTAACACTAATGTAAGGGACATTCTTCTCACTGACCACCAATGTAAGGGACATTCTTCCCACTGACCACCAATGTAAAGGGACATTCTTCCCACTGACCACCAATGTAAGGGACATTCTTCCCACTGACCACCAATGTAAGGGACATTCTTCCCACTGACCACCAATGTAAGGGACATTCTTCCCACTGACCACCAATGTAAGGGACATTCTTTTCACTGATCACCAATGCAAGGACATTCTTCTCACTGACCACATATGTAAGGGACATTCTTCTCACTGATCACCAATGTAAGGGACATTCTTCCCACAGATCACCAATGTAAGATACATTCTTCCACTGATCTCCAATGTAAGGGACATTCTTCCCACTGACCACCAATGTAAGGGACATTCTTCCCACTGACCACCAATGTAAGGGACATTCTTCCCACTGACCACCAATGTAAGGGACATTCTTCCCACTGACCACCAATGTAAGGGACATTCTTCCCACTGACCACCAATGTAAAGGACATTCTTCCCACTGACCACCAATGTAAGGGACATTCTTCCCACTGACCACCAATGTAAGGGACATTCTTCCCACTGACCACCAATGTAAGGGACATTCTTCCCACTGACCACCAATGTAAGGGACATTCTCCCCACTGATCACCAATGTAAGGAACATCCTTCCCACTGACCACCAATGTTAGGAGCATTCTTCCCACTGACCACCAATGTAAGGGAGATTCTTCCCACTGACCACCAATGTAAGGGACATTCTTCCCACTGACCACCAATGTAAGGAACATTCTTCCCACTGACCACCAATGTAAGGGAATTCTTCCCACTGATCACCAATGTAAGGGAACATTCTTCCCACTGATTATGTGTTTCATATTTTTTTTTACTTTTTTTAGTCCTTCAAAGTAGTTAATGAGGTAGAATAGAATATGGACTGAGAGAAGTTTAATAGATCCAGAAGGAAGGCTGAGGAGAATCCAAAGGCGAGTCCATTCCTGACCTTATATGACTGCCCAGTGACAGGAGAGGTGATGTGGAGAAAGCCTCTTGAGGGGGGAGGGGGTGAGCAGGACGCCCACTAACACACAGCTCCTTTCTCTATCTGCAAAGTACAGAGCGTCCTGACTTCCTGGTCGCCTTCCCCCTCAAGAGGTTTTCTCCCCTCCCCCCAGGTGTGTGAGGGAGATAATTGCACTGAGGTAAAGGAAGCTATTTAGGGAAAGAATTACCATTACAAACGCTTTTTATCTACACACAAAATAAGTGAAATAACCCTTCAAACAAACCTTAATAAATCCACAACCGTACATGCGATCGATACAGCGACTTCACCGTATAAAAGACAAGACCCTTGTGAACGCATCGATATGAAATTTATGTTGATAAACTTAAAAATGTGGCCATGTCAGCGATTTAGAAAAGAGTATCTTTGTGTGTCTTACTAACAAATTTTAAAAGTCGGTTATAATGAAGGTCTATGGGGAAAAATTTGGAACTCTTGTCCTTTAGAAGCTCCAGCAACGAAAAGTAAAATGCGCATCACAAAACTGATCACATTGCCTGAAAGCAGACAAAAATACCTTCCATTTGATATATAAATTGTGTATGACAAGTAGATCTTGTGGGCGTGAGAGCAATTTGTTCCCCCTTTTTTATAGATAATCCGAGGTTTTTCAAAACTCACACTCTAAAGGTCACATGACTCACTCTGAGCCATGTCCATAGGAAGACTGTTTAATCGATAAAATTTTCTGAAAAAATCACTAAACGTAAATTGCTTTTTCACAAAAACTATAAAAGATTTCAATCTGAAAAGTCATAGCCGGATAGCTGAATATTTTGTGACCGTGGTAAAGTTTGTTTGGTGTCTGTCAGTGAAAGTATGAAGGAGGAGATACATTTTGAATCACGTACGTTTTTAAGCAGGAATAAGCATGTTCTCATTGACTTCAATGTTAAAAAAAAGCGACTAAAAGCTTAATATTTTAAAAAGTATAAATAGCACAAAAAAACTTGAAGAAGTCCCATCGTTAGCTAAATGAGATGAACATTTTAAAAGTTGAATGGTCTCAATCGCTGAAAGTATGGCGAAGTTACGCAGAGCCAAAAAACGTACGGAATAAAATTAAGAATAATAAAAAACGAATAACAATACTGGAATGCTTATTAAAGCATTCCCACTAATAAAAAAACGAATAACAATACTGGGAATGCTTATTAAAGCATTCCCACTAACTAGAAAATGCATTTCCTGAGGAAAATACGTGGGAATGCTGAATAGCTGAATTGCTAAGCCCGCACAAATCCCATTCACCATAACCGCTATACTATCTTTAGGACATACAAGCAGTGTTCCTTAAGTACTTCTAAAGCCTCTCTTTAATCATTAAAGGTGTTGTAAAGGTAAAATCATTTTCCCTAAATAACTTCCTTTACCCTAGTGCAGTCCTCCTTCACTTACCTCATCCTTTGATTTTGATTTTAAATGTCCTTATTTCTTCTGAGAAATCCTCACTTCCTGTTCTTCTGTCTGTAACTCCACACAGTAGTGCAAGGCTTTTTCCCTGGTGTGGAGAAAGCCTCTTGAGGGGGGAGGGGGTGAGCAGGATGCCCACTAACACACAGCTCCTTTCTCTATCTGCAAAGTACAGAGCGTCTGACTTCCTGGTCGCCCCTCCCCCCTCAAGAGGTTTTCTCCCCTCCCCGGGGTGAGTGAGGGGGATAATTGCACTGAGGTAAAGGAAGCTATTAAGGAAAGAATTACCATTACAAACGCTTTTTATCTACACAAAATAAGTGAAATAACCCTTCAAACAAACCTTAATAAATCCACAACCGTACATGCGATCGATACAGCGACTTCACCGTATAAAAGACAAGACCCCTGTGAACGCATCGATATGAAATTTATGTTGATAAACTTAAAAATGTGGCCATGTCAGCGATTTAGAAAAGAGTATCTTTGTGTGTCTTACTAACAAATTTTAAAAGCGCGTTATAATGAAGGTCTATGGGGAAAAATTTGGAACTCTTGTCCTTTAGAAGCTCCAGCAACGAAAAGTAAAATGCGCATCACAAAACTGATCACATTGCCTGAAAGCAGACAAAAATACCTTCCATTTGATATATAAATTGTGTATGACAAGTAGATCTTGTGGGCGTGAGAGCAATTTGTTCCCCCTTTTTTATAGATAATCCGAGTCTTTTCAAAACTCACACGCTAAAGGTCACATGACACACTCTAAGCCAGGTCCATAGAGACGCAGTGTAATCGATAAAATTTTCTGAAAAAATCACTAAACGTAAATTGCTTTTTCACAAAAACTATAAAAGATTTCAATCTGAAAAGTCATAGCCGGATAGCTGAATATTTTGTGACCGTGGTAAAGTTTGTTTGGTGTCTGTCAGTGAAAGTATGAAGGAGGAGATACATTTTGTACGGCATGAGTTTTGAAGCAGGAGAAAGCATGTTCTCATTGACTTCAATGTTAAAAAAAAGCGACTAAAAGCTTAATATTTTAAAAAATATAAATAGCACAAAAAAACTTGAAGAAGTCCCATCGTTAGCTGAATGAGATGAACATTTTAAAAGTTGAATGGTCTCAATCGCTGAAAGTATGGCGAAGTTACGTAGAGCCAAAAAACGTACGGAATAAAATTAAAATTAACTAGAAAATGCATTTCCTGAGGAAAATACGTGGGAATGCTGAATAGCTGAATTGCTAAGCCCGCACAAATCCCATTCACCATAACCGCTATACTATCTTTAGGACATACAAGCAGTGTTCCTTCAGTACTTATAAAGCCTCTCTTTAACCACTTAAAGACCCCCGCACGCACATATACGGCCACAACATGGCTCGTACAGGCACAAGGGCGTAAATTTACGTCCCCGCCTGAGTGCGGTTCGGGGGTCCCATCGGGACCCCCCTCCGCGGCGTGCGGGGGTCTCCCTACCTCTGGGAGCGATCCGGGATCTGCGGGTGGATGTCCGTGATATCCGCCCCCCCCCGCGATCGCTCCCAGCCAATGGGAGCGCGCTCCCAGCCTGTCACTTCCTCCTCCTGTGTTTACACAGGAAGGAGGAAATTATGTATTCTCTCATCGCAGCGCTGTTTCCCAGCGCTGCTGATGAGAGAAGACATCACAAGTAAGTGTGCACCAACACAACACTGACACACACTCACTCACATAGGCATATTAACCCCTTGTGATCGCCCCCCCCACCCCCTGTCACAGTGTTACTGAATGCAGTGATTTAATCACTGCATTTAGTGTCAGTGTGACAGGCACTGTAAAAAACAGTTAGTGTTAGGTTCAGGATAGCCCCCCCACCCCCCCTAATAAAGTTTTAACCCTGATCCTGATCACCGCCCTAGTTAACCCTTTCACTCCCTATTGCCAGCGTCACTAAGCGATCATTTTTTCTGATCGCTGTATTAGTGTCGCTGTTCCCGCTAGGTAGCTATTTTTTTTTTATTGCGATTTTTTTTTTTACTAAAGACATGTGGCTAAATACATTTTGGCCTAAATGTTTGACTAAAATTTAGTTTATTTGATTTTTTTTTAACAAAAAGTAAAAAATTGTGTTTTTTTTTCAAAAATGTCGCTCTATTTTTGTATATAGCGCAAAAAATAAAAATCGCAGAGGTGATCAAATACCACCAAAAGAAAGCTCTATTTGTGGGAAGAAAAGGACGCAAATTTTGTTTGGGAGCCACGTCGCACGACCACGCAATTGTCTGTTAAAGCGACGCAGTGCCGAATCGCAAACAACACCTTGGGTCATTTACCAGCGTATTGGTCCGGGTATTAAGTGGTTAATCATTAAAGGTGTTGTAAAGGTAAAATCATTTTCCCTAAATAACTTCCTTTACCTTAGTGCAGTCCTCCTTTACTTACCTCATCCTTTGATTTTTTTTTTTTTCAAGTATAGTTTTTATTGTCAATTTTCACATGAAACAGAGTAAGTTATACATTTAACAAGCGGTCTAGACGCTTTACAATATAGACAAAGTATGCAACAAATAAGAACATAGAGATTGTCATTGTAACAATTAGTAACAGTAGTGCAGCAACAGTCATTCCAACCATCTACCATCCAGGCAATATTTGGAATTATTGAGGCAGAGAGGCTTCATATGGAAGCTGATATCGTTTTGTACAGTGCAACATCGGGGGGCGTGGTAGAGGCAGAGTCACTCGAGCACCCCTCTAAGGGAGCAAGACTGTGCTCGAGTAATCCGCCCCACCAGGTCCCGTTTGGGGGTCACAAGCTGAGTGGTTAGACATGGGGGTGAATAAGACATTCATCAACGTTACAAGTTAAACATTTTGACAAAGGAAGGAGACTCCGTCCAGTCCTTCCACTGTTGCCATAATTAATTGAAACTGCTTCAGTCTGTCCCCCTGTCTCAGAGCTAGAGTCGTCTCGTAAATGAAATGTTCCTGTGTGGTGCGGATAACATCTACCACCGTAGGAGGGTCAGAGTCCCTCCATTTCCTTGTGATGCTGAGGCGGGCTGCCAGGAGTATATGTACTATGATGTGCCGCACCGGGTTAGGGAGCCGGTCAATGTCTAGGGACAGAAGAGCCATTGATGGGCATTCTTCTAGTGGAGTGTCAGTGACTGCAGATATAAGGTTAAAGACAGAATGCCAGTAAAGTTTGAGTTGGGGTGGGGCATTTCCAGAATGTGTGTAGTAAATCACCACTCTGTCCACAATTCCTCCAGCAGGAGGCAGACAGCGTTGTGCTAAACTTAGACATCCTATCAGGGGTCAGGTACCACCGGTGAGTTAGTTTGAATGCGAGTTCCCACAGGGAGGAGCAACATGTGGCTTTGTAAGTGGATAAACAAGCCTTCTCCCATTTGAGAAGCGAGAAGGTTTGTCCTAGGTCCCCTTTCCCAGCGTGCAAGGGCTATTGAGCTGGTAAAGGTAGTCTTTTGGTGCAGGGTGTTGTAGAACAGGGATATTCCCTTCTTCCTAGTTGTGGGGGATTTAAGGAAGATCCAAGCTATCTGAGGAATCTTCCATGAGAGAGATTTGAGCTTGGTAAGGCAGTGTTGGGTGCGAATGTAGAGATATCTATCAGTTTGTGGGAGGAGGTATTATTTTAAGAGCATGGGGAATGTTTTAGTTTTACCCTCGGCAATAAGGTCTGAGATGTATGCGATACCCTTGTGTTTCCATCCTGTATAGGAAGAGGATTCAATGAGATGTCTCAACATGTCAATGGGAATGGGCCAGGTCGATTGGTTGGGATAAGTGCTCGTAAGTTTAGAGAATTTGGACCAAGTTTTGATGGATGCTACTATAGGGGGTGACATCTGAGCGAAGCGAGTTTTGCCTAATAACGACGCAAACAGCCAGGCCTGTATGTTATTTCCCGGGATGAATGATGCTTCCATCTGCCCCCATGTTGTGGATGGGGAGGGGTTTGCGAACCAATCTTTTGATAATTAATAAGAACTAGAAAATGCATTTCCTGAGGAAAATACGTGGGAATGCTGAATAGCTGAATTGCTAAGCCCGCACAAATCCCATTCACCATAACCACTATACTATCTTTAGGACATACAAGCAGTGTTCCTTCAGTACTTCTAAAGCCTCTCTTTAATCATTAAAGGTGTTGTAAAGGTAAAATCATTTTCCCTAAATTACTTCCTTTACCTTTGTGCAGTCCTCCTTTACTTACCTCATCCTTTGATTTTGCTTCTAAATGTCCTTATTTCTTCTGAGAAATCCTTACTTCCTGTTCTTCTGTCTGTAACTCCACACAGTAATGCAAGGCTTTTTCCCTGGTGTGGAGAAAGCCTCTTGAGGGGGGAGGGGGTTAGCAGGACGCCCACTAACACACAGCTCCTTTCTCTATCTGCAAAGTACAGAGCGTCCTGACTTCCTGGTTGCCCCTCCCCCTCAAGAGGTTTTCTTTGATGGGCATTCTTCTAGTGGAGTGTCAGTGACTGCAGATATAAGGTTAAAGACAGAATGCCAGTAAAGTTTGAGTTTGGGGCATTTCCAGAATGTGTGTAGTAAATCACCACTCTGTCCACAATTCCTCCAGCAGGAGGCAGACAGCGTTGTGCTAAACTTAGACATCCTATCAGGGGTCAGGTACCACCGGTGAGTTAGTTTGAATGCGAGTTCCCACAGGGAGGAGCAACATGTGGCTTTGTAAGTGGATAAACAAGCCTTCTCCCATTTGAGAAGCGAGAAGGTTTGTCCTAGGTCCCTTTCCCAGCGTGCAAGGGCTATTGAGCTGGTAAAGGTAGTCTTTTGGTGCAGGGTGTTGTAGAACAGGGATATTCCCTTCTTCCTAGTTGTGGGGGATTTAAGGAAGATCCAAGCTATCTGAGGAATCTTCCATGAGAGAGATTTGAGCTTGGTAAGGCACTGTTGGGTGCGAATGTAGAGATATCTATCAGTTTGTGGGAGGAGGTATTATTTTAAGAGCATGTTTTAGTTTTACCCTCGGCAATAAGGTCTGAGATGTATGCGATACCCTTGTGTTTCCATCCTGTATAGGAAGAGGATTCAATGAGATGTCTCAACATGTCAATGGGAATGGGCCAGGTCGATTGGTTGGGATAAGTGCTCGTAAGTTTAGAG
The DNA here is from genome assembly GCA_029574335.1 of Rana kukunoris. NCBI lineage: Eukaryota > Metazoa > Chordata > Amphibia > Anura > Ranidae > Rana > Rana kukunoris. The sequence goes on along the minus strand of CM056049.1, from coordinate 404,151,725 downwards.
AATTTGGACCAAGTTTTGATGGACGCTACTATAGGGGGTGACATCTGAGCGAAGCGAGTTTTGCCTAATAACGACGCAAACAGCCAGGCCTGTATGTTATTTCCCGGGATGAATGATGCTTCCATCTGCCCCCATGTTGTGGATGAGGAGGGGTTTGCGAACCAATCTTTTGATTGTACTAAGATAGAGGCCATATAGTAGTCCTGGAAATCGACGTATCCCAAGCCCCCAGCTAAGCGTTGCTTAATTAGTTGGAAAAGGCCGCATCTAGCTTTTTTACCTTTCCAAACAAATTTGGACAAGATTGTCTGTAGAGATTTGAAGTAATTGAGTGGTATAGGGATAGGGATAGTTCGAAACAAGTACAATACTTGGGGTAGGTGGAACATTTTGAACGCCGCTAGTCGGCCCATCCATGAGAACTCGAAGGACGCCAACCTGGTTAGATCAACCTGTAGTTGCGATCTTAACGGTAGATAATTAGATGCGAATAACGATTTGGTGGATTTAGTCAGTTGGATACCCAGGTAAGACAAACTGTGATCTGCCCAAGCATATGGGAATTGGAGTTTGATTTGCTGACTAGTGGATGTATCTAAACCCAAGTCCAGTATATAAGATTTGGCTTCATTGACCTTGTAATAAGAGACATCGCCGAACCAGGTTAGCGTCTTCTGGAGTAAATATATCAAACAGAGCAGTGCAGCGCAAACCTAAATAGCATAATATTAATATTAAAACGAATATGCTCATACCAGTGAAGACATAGTTGAATTAATAACAGTGAAAAAATAAAATAAAATAAAATAAAAAGAAAGTCCACATTTGCAAAGTGCAAACAAATCCTGTGATCGAAAACAGTCAGAGTATCTCCACCATGTGACTTGGGAAACCAATATTTCAAATATTTCAAACGTGATCCCTTCACCAGTAAAGATGGGTACTCTCACCTCACACCAAGACCCTTGTTTTACCAAAGGTCTAAACGCTTAGAACAAATGGCAGGAAATCCAGATGGCTCAAAGATGTGCAATTGTCAGCTGAAGGACCCGGAGATATGCAAGTATCCTCAGTGGCACCAACGAATCAATATGCAAAGAAAAAAGGCCAGATCTAAGAGCTTCCATATAAACCAGGTCTCTTTAATGAGTAAAAAATGTGCAGGGTACTCACATTCAAGTAGAAAGTACAGGCATAAAACACCATATCAGGCAGCTCAAATGAAAATGTGGGACATCAAGGAGTGACATGGGATGGTTCCTGACCCCGGACGCGTATCGTAATACTACTTCCTCAGCAGAGCGTCTTCTGGATCTCGGGGATAGAGCGGGTAGGGTTTGTGACCATAAGGATCACGTCGTCCGCGAACAGGCTTATTTTGTGTTCCTGATCTGCTAGGGGTATGCCAGAAATGGCAGGGTTAGACCGTATCCTTTCTGCCAGGGGTTCCATGACAAGGTTGAAAATTATGGGTGATAATGGACACCCTTGCCTCGTACCATTGGAGATTTGTAGAGGAGCGGAGAGGGCATCTGCAGAGAAGACCTGCGCAGTGGGATTGGAGTACAGGGCCACTATAGCATCACGGATTGTACCTTTAATGCCAAATTTTGACAGGACCGCTGAGATATAATCCCAGTGGACCCTGTCAAAGGCCTTTTCGGCGTCTAGGGATAGTAGTAGTGCTGGGGTCTTAGTGGTTTCTACATGGTGAATAATGTTAATCATCCTTCTCGTGGCATCTGAGGCCCTCATCCTTTGATTTTGCTTTTAAATGTCCTTATTTCTTCTGAGAAATCCTCACTTCCTGTTCTTCTGTCTGTAACTCCACACAGTAGTGCAAGGCTTTTTCCCTGGTGTGGAGAAAGCCTCTTGAGGGGGGAGGGGGTGAGCAGGACGCCCACTAACACACAGCTCCTTTCTCTATCTGCAAAGTACAGAGCGTCCTGACTTCCTGGTCGCCCCTCCCCCCTCAAGAGGTTTTCTCCCCTCCCCCCCAGGTGTGTGAGGGGGATAATTGCACTGAGGTAAAGGAAGCTATTTAAGGAAAGAATTACCATTACAAACGCTTTTTATCTACACACAAAATAAGTGAAATAACCCTTCAAACAAACCTTAATAAATCCACAACCGTACATGCGATCGATACAGCGACTTCACCGTATAAAAGACAAGACTCTTGTGAACGCATCGATATGAAATTTATGTTGATAAACTTAAAAATGTGGCCATGTCAGCGATTTAGAAAAGAGTATCTTTGTGTGTCTTACTAACAAATTTTAAAAGTCGGTTATAATGAAGGTCTATGGGGAAAAATTTGGAACTCTTGTCCTTTAGAAGCTCCAGCAACGAAAAGTAAAATGCGCATCACAAAACTGATCACATCGCCTGAAAGCAGACAAAAATACCTTCCATTTGATATATAAATTGTGTATGACAAGTAGATCTTGTGGGCGTGAGAGCAATTTGTTCCCCCTTTTTATAGATAATCCGAGTTTTTTCAAAACTCACACTCTAAAGGTCACATGACTCACTCTGAGCCATGTCCATAGGAAGACTGTTTAATCGATAAAATTTTCTGAAAAAATCACTAAACGTAAATTGCTTTTTCACAAAAACTATAAAAGATTTCAATCTGAAAAGTCATAGCCGGATAGCTGAATATTTTGTGACCGTGGTAAAGTTTGTTTGGTGTCTGTCAGTGAAAGTATAAAGGAGGAGATACATTTTGAACGGCATGAGTTTTGAAGCAGGAAAAAGCATGTTCTCATTGACTTCAATGTTAAAAAAAAGCGACTAAAAGCTTAATATTTTAAAAAGTATAAATAGCACAAAAAAACTTGAAGAAGTCCCATCGTTAGCTAAATGAGATGAACATTTTAAAAGTTGAATGGTCTCAATCGCTGAAAGTATGGCGAAGTTACGCAGAGCCAAAAAACGTACGGAATAAAATTAATAAGAACTAGAAAATGCATTTCCTGAGGAAAATACGTGGGAATGCTGAATTGCTAAGCCCGCTCAAATGCCATTCACCATAACCACTACACTATCTTTAGGACATACAAGCAGTGTTCCTTCAGTACTTATAAAGCCTCTCTGATCATTAAAGGTGTTGTAAAGGTAAAATAATTTTCCCTAAATAGCTTCCTTTACCTTAGTGCAGTCCTCCTTTACTTATCTCATCCTTTGATTTTGCTTTTAAATGTCCTTATTTCTTCTGAAAAACCCTCACTTCCTGTTCTTCTGTCTGTAACTCCACACAGTAGTGCAAGGCTTTTTCCCTGGTGTGAAGAAAGCCTCTTGAGGGGGTGAGCAGGACGCCCACTAACCCACAGCTCCTTTATCTGCAAAGTAGAGAGTGTCCTGGTCGCCCCTCCCCCCTCAAGAGGTTTTCTCCCCTCCCCCAGATGTGTGAGGGAGATAATTGCACTGAGGTAAAGGAAGCTATTTAGGGAAAGAATTACCATTACAAACGCTTTTTATCTACACACAAAATAAGTGAAATAACCCTTCAAACAAACCTTAATAAATCCACAACCGTACATGCGATCGATACAGCGACTTCACCGTATAAAAGACAAGACCCTTGTGAACGCATCGATATGAAATTTATGTTGATAAACTTAAAAATGTGGCCATGTCAGCGATTTAGAAAAGAGTGTCGTTGTGCATTTTATTGGCAAAAATTAAATGACGTTTATAATGAAGGCCTATGGGAGAAATGTTGGAACTCTTGTCCTTTCGAAGCTCCAGCAACGAAAAGTAAAATGCGCATCACAAAACTGATCACATTGCCTGAAAGCAGACAAAAATACCTTCCATTTGATATATAAATTGTGTATGACAAGTAGATCTTGTGGGCGTGAGAGCAATTTGTTCCCCCTTTTTTATAGATAATACGATTCTTTTCAAAACTCACACTCTAAAGGTCACATGACACACTCTAAGCCAGCTCCATAGACACGCAGTGTAATCGATAAAATTTTCTGAAAAAATCACTAAACGTAAATTGCTTTTTCACAAAAACTATAAAAGATTTCAATCTGAAAAGTCATAGCCGGATAGCTGAATATTTTGTGACCGTGGTAAAGTTTGTTTGGTGTCTGTCAGTGAAAGTATGAAGGAGGAGTTACATTTTGAATCACGTACGTTTTTAAGCAGGAATAAGCATGTTCTCATTGACTTCAATGTTAAAAAAAAGCGACTAAAAGCTTAATATTTTAAAAAATATAAATAGCACAAAAAAACTTGAAGAAGTCCCATCGTTAGCTGAATGAGATGAACATTTTAAAAGTTGAATGGTCTCAATCGCTGAAAGTATGGCGAAGTTACGCAGAGCCAAAAAACGTACGGAATAAAATTAAGACATAACTAGAAAATGCATTTCCTGAGGAAAATACGTGGGAATGCTGAATAGCTGAATTGCTAAGCCCGCACAAATCCCATTCACCATAACCACTATGCTATCTTTAGGACATACAAGCAGTGTTCCTTCAGTACTTATAAAGCCTCTCTTTAATCATTAAAGGTGTTGTAAAGGTAAAATCATTTTCCCTAAATAACTTCCTTTACCTTAGTGCAGTCCTCCTTTACTTACCTCATCCTTTGATTTTGATTTTAAATGTTGTGACGGTATGCGAGGTGAGATACTTGACCATAGATATATTTCACCACGCATACGTTCTATTTTGAGAAGCTGAACCGGAATCCGGGCCGGGTTTTACGGCCTCTTGTGTTCCGGTCCGGATATTTGGGTCCACTGGAGTTCAATGTCAGGTGGACCTTAAAAACAACCAGGAAGAGATCAGACGGGAGCTCTCTGGTTTTGGGACACTGAGGAGGGAACCTAAGTGTGAGGAGCTCTCTAAAGACATTGCAAGAAAAAGGTTTGCGTTGTTGTTTATTTTGTGGGTGGTGGGGACCAGCCCCACACTGTATAGATAGGAGACCCTATCGAAGTTAAGACCAATGTAAGGAGCATTCTTCCCACTGACCACCAATGTAAGGGACATTCTTCCCACTGACCCCCAATGTAAGGGACATTCTTCCCACTGACCACCAATGTAAGGGACATTCTTCCCACTGACCACCAATGTAAGGGACATTCTTCCCACTGACCACCAATGTAAGGGACATTCTTCCCACTGACCACCAATGTAAGGGACATTCTTCCCACTGACCCCCAATGTAAGGGACATTCTTCCCACTGAATACCAATGTAAGGGACATTCTTCCCACTGAATTCCAATATAAGGAACATTCTTCCCACTGACCACCAATGTAAGGGACTTTCTTCCCACTGAATTCCAATATAAGGAACATTCTTCCCACTGACCACCAATGTAAGGCACATTATTCCCACTGACCACCAATGTAAGGCACATTATTCCCACTGACCACCAATGTAAGGGACATTCTTCTCAATGATCACCAATGTAAAGGGACATTCTTTTCACTGACAACCAATGTAAGGGACATTATTCTCACTGACCACCAATGTAAGGGACATTATTCTCACTGACCACCAATGTAAGGGACATTCTTCTCACTGACCACCAACGTAAGGGACATTCTTCCCACTGATCACCAATGCAAGGGAGATTCTTCTCTCTGACCACCAATGCAAGGGACATTCTTCTCACTGATCACCAATGCAAGGGACATTCTTCTCACTGATCACCAATGTAAGGGACATTCTCCCTACTGACCACCAATGTAAGGGACATTCTTCTCACTGATCACCAATGCAAGGGACATTCTTCCCACTGACCACCAATGTAAGGGGCATTCTTCCCACTGACCACCAATGCAAGGGACATTCTTCTCACTGATCACCAATGCAAGGGACATTCTTCTCACTGATCACCAATGCAAGGGACGTTCTTCCCACTGATCACCAATGTAAGGGACGTTCTTCCCACTGACCACCAATGTAAGGGACATTCTTCTCACTGATCACCAATGCAAGGGACATTCTTCTCACTGACCACATATGTAAGGGACATTCTTCTCACTGACCACATATGTAAGGGACATTCTTCTCACTGATCACCAATGTAAGGGACATTCTTCCCACAGATCACCAATGTAAGGAACATCCGTCCCACTGACCACCAATGTTAGGAGCATTCGTCCCACTGACCACCAATGTAAGGGAGATTCTTCTCACTGACCACCAATGTAAGGGAGATCCTTCCCACTAATCACTAATGTAAGGGACATTCTTCTCACTGACCACCAATGTAAGGGACATTCTTCCCACTGATCACCAATGTAAAGGGACATTCTTCCCACTGACCACCAATGTAAGGGACATTCTTCCCACTGACCACCAATGTAAGGGACATTCTTCCCACTGACCACCAATGTAAGGGACATTCTTCCCACTGACCACCAATGTAAGGGACATTCTTCCCACTGACCACCAATGTAAGGGACATTCTTCCCACTGACCACCAATGTAAGGGACATTCTTCCCACTGACCACCAATGTAAGGAACATCCGTCCCACTGACCACCAATGTTAGGAGCATTCGTCCCACTGACCACCAATGTAAGGGAGATTCTTCTCACTGACCACCAATGTAAGGGAGATTCTTCCCACTGACCACCAATGTAAGGAACATTCTTCCCACTGACCACCAATGTAAGGGAGATTCTTCTCACTGACCACCAATGTAAGGGACATTCTTCCCACTGATTATGTGTTTCATATTTTTTTTTTTACTTTTTTTAGCCCTTTAAAGTAGTTACTGAGGTAGAATAGAATATGGACTGAGAGAAGTTTAATAGATCCAGAAGGAAGGCTGAGGAGAATCCAAAGGCGAGTCCAGACCTGACCTTATATGACTGCCCCAGTGACAGGAGAGGTGGTGTGGAGAAAGTTACCTAACCCTTCAAACAAACTTAATAAATCCACAACCTCTTGAGGGGGGAGTGGGTGAGCAGGACGCCCACTAACACACTATGGGGAAAATTTGGAAGCTTCTTTCTCTTATCTGCAAGTAGAGAGTGTCCTGGTCGCCCCTCCCCCCCTCAAGAGGTTTTCTCCCCTCCCCCCTCAAGACGTTTTCTCCCCTCCCCCCCTCAAGACGTTTTCTCCCCTCCCCCAGATGTGTGAGGGGGATAATTGCACTGAGGTGAAGGAAGCTATTTAGGGAAAGAATTACCATGACAAACACCTGTATTCACCTTATTCACAGACCAAATGCGTTACCTAACCCTTCAAACAAACCTTAATAAATCCACAACCGTACATGCGATCGATACAGCGACTTCACCGTATAAAAGACAAGACCCTTGTGAACGCATCGATATGAAATTTATGTTGATAAACTTAAAAATGTGGCCATGTCAGCGATTTAGAAAAGAGTATCTTTGTGTGTCTTACTAACAAATTTTAAAAGCGCGTTATAATGAAGGTCTATGGGGAAAAATTTGGAACTCTTGTCCTTTAGAAGCTCCAGCAACGAAAAGTAAAATGCGCATCACAAAACTGATCACATTGCCTGAAAGCAGACAAAAATACCTTCCATTTGATATATAAATTGTGTATGACAAGTAGATCTTGTGGGCGTGAGAGCAATTTGTTCCCCCTTTTTTATAGATAATACGATTCTTTTCAAAACTCACACTCTAAAGGTCACATGACTCACTCTGAGCCATGTCCATAGGAAGACTGTTTAATCGATAAAATTTTCTGAAATAATCACTAAACGTAAATTGCTTTTTCACAAAAACTATAACAGATTTCAATCTGAAAAGTCATAGCCGGATAGCTGAATATTTTGTGGCCGTGGTAAAGTTTGTTTGGTGTCTGTCAGTGAAAGTATGAAGGAGGAGATACATTTTGTACGGCATGAGTTTTGAAGCAGGAGAAAGCATGTTCTCATTGACTTCAATGTTAAAAAAAAGCGACTAAAAGCTTAATATTTTAAAAAATATAAATAGCACAAAAAAACTTGAAGAAGTCCCATCGTTAGCTGAATGAGATGAACATTTTAAAAGTTGAATGGTCTCAATCGCTGAAAGTATGGCGAAGTTACGCAGAGCCAAAAAACGTACGGAATAAAATTAAAATTAAGAATAATAAAAAACGAATAACAATACTGGGAATGCTTATTAAAGCATTCCCACTAATTAAGAATAATAAAAAACGAATAACAATACTGGGAATGCTTATTAAAGCATTCCCACTAATAAGAACTAGAAAATGCATTTCCTGAGGAAAATACGTGGGAATGCTGAATAGCTGAATTGCTAAGCCCGCACAAATCCCATTCACCATAACCGCTATACTATCGTTAGGACATACAAGCAGTGTTCCTTCAGTACTTATAAAGCCTCTCTTTAATCATTAAAGGTGTTGTAAAGGTAAAATCATTTTCCCTAAATAACTTCCTTTACCTTTGTGCAGTCCTCCTTTACTTACCTCATCCTTTGATTTTGCTTTTAAATGTCCTTATTTCTTCTGAGAAACCCTCACTTCCTGTTCTTCTGTCTGTAACTCCACACAGTAATGCAAGGCTTTTTCCCTGGTGTGGAGAAAGCCTCTTGAGGGGTGAGCAGGACGCCCACTAACACACAGCTCCTTTCTCTATCTGCAAAGTACAGAGCGTCCTGACTTCCTGGTCGCCCCTCCCCCTCAAGAGGTTTTCTCCCCTCCCCCCGGGTGGGTGAGAGGGATAATTGCACCGAGGTAAAGGAAGCTATTTAGGGAAAGAATTACCATTACAAACGCTTTTTATCTACACACAAAATAAGTGAAATAACCCTTCAAACAAACCTTAATAAATCCACAACCGTACATGCGATCGATACAGCGACTTCACCGTATTAAAGACAAGACTCTTGTGAACGCATCGATATGAAATTTATGTTGATAAACTTAAAAATGTGGCCATGTCAGCGATTTAGAAAAGAGTGTCGTTGTGTGTCTTACTAACAAATTTTAAAAGTCGGTTATAATGAAGGTCTATGGGGAAAAATGTGGAACTCTTGTCCTTTAGAAGCTCCAGCAACGAAAAGTAAAATGCGCATCACAAAACTGATCACATTGCCTGAAAGCAGACAAAAATACCTTCCATTTGATATATAAATTGTGTATGACAAGTAGATCTTGTGGGCGTGAGAGCAATTTGTTCCCCCTTTTTTATAGATAATCCGATTCTTTTCAAAACTCACACTGTAGAGGTCACATGACTCACTCTGAGCCATGTCCATAGGAAGACTGTTTAATCGATAAAATTTTCTGAAAAAATCACTAAACGTAAATTGCTTTTTCACAAAAACTATAAAAGATTTCGATCTGAAAAGTCATAGCCGGATAGCTGAATATTTTGTGACCGTGGTAAAGTTTGTTTGGTGTCTGTCAGTGAAAGTATGAAGGAGGAGATACATTTTGAACGGCATGAGTTTTGAAGCAGGGAAAAGCATGTTCTCATTGACTTCAATGTTAAAAAAAAGCGACTAAAAGCTTAATATTTTAAAAAGTATAAATAGCACAAAAAAACTTGAAGAAGTCCCATCGTTAGCTAAATGCGATGAACATTTTAAAAGTTGAATGGTCTCAATCGCTGAAAGTATGGCGAAGTTACGCAGAGCCAAAAAACGTACGGAATAAAATTAAGACATAAGAATAATAAAAAACGAATAACAATACTGGGAATGCTTATTAAAGCATTCCCACTAATAATAAAAAACGAATAACAATACTGGGAATGCTTATTAAAGCATTCCCACTAATAATAAAAAACGAATAACAATACTGGGAATGCTTATTAAAGCATTCCCACTAATAACAATACTGGGAATGCTTATTAAAGCATTCCCACTAATAATAAAAAACGAATAACAATACTGGGAATGCTTATTAAAGCATTCCCACTAATAATAAAAAACGAATAACAATACTGGGAATGCTTATTAAAGCATTCCCACTAATAATAAAAAACGAATAACAATACTGGGAATGCTTATTAAAGCATTCCCACTAATAAGAATAATAAAAAACGAATAACAATACTGGGAATGCTTATTAAAGCATTCCCACTAATAATAAAAAACGAATAACAATACTGGGAATGCTTATTAAAGCATTCCCACTAATTAAAATTAAGAATAATAAAAAACGAATAACAATACTGGGAATGCTTATTAAAGCATTCCCACTAATAATAAAAAACGAATAACAATACTGGGAATGCTTATTAAAGCATTCCCACTAATTAAAATTAAGAATAATAAAAAACGAATAACAATACTGGGAATGCTTATTAACCACTTAAGGACCGCCGCATGTACATTTACGTCTGCAGAATGGCACCGACAGGCACATCAACGTATATATACGTTGGTGCCTTGGTGGGGATCGGGGGTCCGATCGGACCCCCCCCCCCCCCGTACATGCGGCGGTCCGCGCGGCTGCAGGAGCAATCCGACAAGTGGGGGCGGCTATCCGTTTTCACCCGCCCCCTCCGGATCGCTCCCAGCCAATGCGCGCGCCCGCCCGCCCTGTCACTTCCTCCTCCTGTGTAAACACAGGAAGGAGGAAGCGACGTGATCTCTCCCTCGGCGTTTGTTTCAAGCGCCGCTGAGGAGAGATCACAACACTACAAGTAAGTCTGCACCAACAGCACACTTACACACAGACACAAACACATTTAACCCCCGCGATCGCCCCCCCCTCCCCCTGTCACAGTGTCACTGAATGCAGTAATCATACATGTATGATTACTGTATTTTTAGTGTGACAGACAGTGTGACAGTCAGTCAGTGTTAGTGTCAGGGTAGCCCCCCCCACCCCCCCCAATAAAGTTTTAACCCCTTGATCACTGCCCTAGTTAACCCTTTCACTCCCTATTGCCAGCATCACTAAGCGATCATTTTTCTGATCGCTGTATTAGTGTCGCTGTTCCCGCTAGGTAGCTAATTCTTTTTTAATGCGATTTTTTTTTTACTAAAGACATGTGGCTAAATAAATTTTGGCCTAAATGTTTGACTAAAATTTAGTTTATTGGTTTTTTATTATAACAAAAAGTAAAAAATATTGATTTTTTTTCAAAAATGTCGCTCTATTTTTGTATATAGCGCAAAAAATAAAAATCGCAGAGGCGATCAAATACCACCAAAAGAAAGCTCTATTTGTGGGAAAAAAAGGACGCAAATTTTGTTTGGGAGCCACGTCGCACGACCGCGCAATTGTCTGTTAAAGCGACGCAGTGCCGAATCGCAAAAACCCCTTGGGTCATTTGCCAGCGTATTGGTCCGGGTCTTAAGTGGTTAAAGCATTCCCACTAATAAAAAACGAATAACAATACTGGGAATGCTTATAAAAGAGTAATGAGTAAAGTGTATTTAAAATATCATGTTGGACATCCAGAGATTACATTTTTAAATGCCTGTGAAGACTGAAATTGTCTTAACTAATGTATCTACCAGAACTTTCTACTACTGTTTGACTTTTAAGTTTATGCTAAAAGTTTAGTTACACTTGCCTGGTCTCCTTCCACAACCTCTCCTAACAGATTTTTGAGAACCATGACGGTTTGAGCCTGGAATGTTATAATGAGAACTGGACCTTGTTCCATCATCTTTCCCATTGCCAGCTGAAAAACATGCATCAATGCAACATTTAGTGCTTTGTACAATTGCATATGAAAAATAGATATGTCTATAAAACAAAAATACTAAACACTTACATCAATGTTGTCAATATCCAGGATCCTGGAGTGAACCAGTAGGCCCATTGATTTGGCTTGCTGAATAGGGTGTGCCAACTGACAATATGTCTAAATAAAAAAACAGCTTGTAAATATCATATGCACTTATTCTTAATGTCAATAAAAAAAACACCTAGGCAGTAATATAAAGTACTATGTTAAAGTTTAGGCACTTGCTGCAAAGCACTTAAAAATACAGACACATAGTTTCTGGGATGTTTCTTGATTAATATAAAGTACAGTAAACGGAAAAGAAATTGCAGATTTTCCTTTTTTTTTATTTTATCCTGCCTAAAACACACACACACACACACACTAAATTTAAAAAAATATATAATTCTACCTAAAATATGCTGACCATGACCTTTGACCCTAATACAAACCATTGCAAACCTTGATCTTGTTATTTTTTTCATTATTTTTCAGTCTTTTTTTTTTTTACACACTTTTTTATTTATTTATAGCTTCATCTCCTGCAAGGAGAGGAAGATACAATGTGTGTGTATGGAGGCATTGAATGTACTGAGGTTCTTTGAGCAGCAGCAGGAGAAAAGGACACTGGGGCTCATGTGCTCAGTGAGCAGCAGGACGATCGAACGCATAGGAATGTTGGATGAGAAAGCAGTAGGAGAGGACGCTGGGGTTGTGTGATCAGTGAGCAGAAGGAGACAATACTGGGGATTGTATGATCAGTGAGCAGGAGGAGAGGACACTGGGAGTAGGGGCTGTGAGATCTGCGAGTGGGAGCAGAAAGAGAATGAGGATGCTGGGGGATCATGGGATCAGCAAGCAGGAGCATTGCTGGAGGCCATGTAATCAGAAAGTGGAATAAGGGAGACCAGACACTGGTGGCTGGGTCATCAGTAAGCAAGAGGAGGAGGAGAGGTTGCCAGGGGCATGTAATCAGTAAACAGGAGGAGAGGAGAGGATTCCAGGGATCATGTGATCAATGAGCAGGAGGAAAGGACAGTGGGGACCGAGTGACCAGTGAACGAGATCCCAAAGAGGGAAACAAGTAATGCTCAGATTAAATAAGGTCAGGAAGGAAGATTAACACTATATTTAGATTAAATAAGGTTAGGAAGATATAGAACATTATTCCTAATTTTTTTAAACGTCGAACGGGAATGGTAATGGTAATGCAGTTTGTTGCAACATACTGCACCATGTATACCTTCCTTAACCACTTAAGACCCGGACACATACGCTGCTAAATGACCTAAGGTGTTTTTACAATTCGGCGCTGCGTCGCTTTAACAGACAATTGCGCGGTCGTGCGACGTGGCTCCCAAACAAAATTTGCGTCCTTTTCTTCCCACAAATAGAGCTTTCTTTCGGTGGTATTTGATCGCCTCTGCGATTTTTATTTTTTGCGCTATAAACTAAAATAGAGCCACAATTTTGAAAAAAAAACACTATTTTTTTACTTTTTGTTATAAAAAAAATCAAATAAACGAAATTTTAGTAAAACATTTAGGCCAAAATTAATTCAGCCACATGTCTTTAGTAAAAAAAAAAAATCACAATAAAAAAAATAGCTACCTAGCGGGAACAGCGACACTAATACAGCGATCAGAAAAATGATCGCTTAGTGACGCTGGCAATAGGGAGTGAAAGGGTTAACTAGGGCGGTGATCAGGGGGTTAAAACTTTATTAGGGGGGTGGGGGGGCTATCCTGGACCTAACACTAACTGTTTTTTACACTGCCTGTCACACTGACTGATTAGATCACTGCATTCAGTGACACTGTGACAGGGGGGTGGGGGCGGGGCGATCACAAGGGGTTAATGTGCCTATGTGAGTGTGTGTCAGTGTTGTGTTGGTGCACACTTACTGTGGATGTCTTCTCTCATCAGCAGCGGTGGGAAACACTGCTGCGATGAGAGGTGACATCATTTCCTCCTTCCTGTGTAAACACAGGAGGAGGAACTGAAACGAAGGGGGAGCGCTCCCATTGGCTGGGAGCGATCGTGGGGGGGGCGGAAAACACGGACATCCGCCCGCTCGTCGGCGATCGCTCCCAGAGCCAGGGGGACCCCCGCACCGCACGAAGGCGGGGACGTAAATTTACGCCCTTGTGCCTGTACGAGCCATGTTGTGGCCGTAAATGTGCGTGCGGGGGTCCTTAAGTGGTTAAACAACCATTTTAGGCCAAATCCCATATGTGCAAAATGCAAGTTGTTTCCTTGGAATCACAGATTCTACACGTGTTTTCTACTATAATTTTTCTGTAACTTTGCCTCTATCCTCACTGGATGACTTGTTCCCCTGTCACTATGCTCCAGCATTGCATCGAAACGCATAAGGCTGTATTTTTTTTGTACCACATCTGGATTAATAAATGTATTCTTTGCGGAAGATTGAGCTGAAGATTCCCCTTTGAATATTCACCTTTTATTTTATTGTATAGACATAAATGATTACAATCACATATTAAAAACGTCCTATTCTTTCATCAATACTCTATTTATTCCCCCTATCCCTTCAAACCCTCAAGCAAAGAAAGAAAAAAACAAAACAAAAAAAAACATCCCACCCCCCATCCTCCATCAATTCCTCCAGGTTTCCAACTCCCTGAACTCCCATTTCCCCCATATATTCCTGGAATTTCTCCAAGGAGTCTTCTTCCACTGTATGTGGATAGTTTCTTCTATGACTTATCTTTTCAACCCTTGCAACCCAGTCTTTCATATTCAGAACTTCCTGGGACCTCCAGAGACTCGGGATCAGGCTTTTGGCCGCATTTAAAAGGAATGGCACTAAAGTATTCTTATATTGAGGTGCCGTTTCCCTTGTATCATAAAATAGGTAATCCCAAGGATTCTTCTGAATCTGTTCTCCTGTGATTTGGTAGGTTGTTGCCAAGATTCCCTCCCAATAGGGTTGGACCTTTGTGCATTCCCACCAGAGGTGGGCAAAGGTCCCCGGGGCAACACATCAAGTTGGGGGTCCCTCTGCCCCTCAGAACTTTCCTTCTATGTTCCTCATCTCTGAGTGGGCCTATCTCCTCTTCCCATTTCCCAAAGTATGGAGGGAATTCCGGTTCTGTTTCTTCAATTAGTATCCTATACATTTTGAATATACTTGCTTTAAACTAAGGGGGAGCATAAAATGTCTCTATTGTCCTCATGTGTCCTTTTCCACGTAGTGGTTGTGACAGTAATTGTGTAAAATGCTGTAATTGTGTGTAGCTCCATTTATCTAGTGGCATATTTCCCCATTGTTTGTGCGATTTCCTCATACGTGCAAATCCTATTTCCTTTCATAACGTTTTGTAATAATAATTATTTTTTGCCGATCTAGTGAAATGTGTGTGTTCCTTTTTCCCTGGCTTGAAATAGTTTGTGCCCAATATCGATAATCGTGTTGAATTATGGTCCCGATGGTGCATTCTTCCTAAACCATCCCAAATTTTGAGGGTGTTTCTAGTTAGTGGATTTGTACTGTTGGCCAATTCTTTGTGCTGCCCTGGTATCCAAACCATCTTCCCCAAATCTACCTTACTTTGTGAAATGTCCATGTCTACCCAGTTTCTTCCCTCTTTATTATGAATCCATTCTGCTATACCATTGAAGAAATCAGTTTGATGAAACATGTCTGGGCTGAGCTACACGGCAATCAACTAATGGTGTTTAGCGTCTGAATTTACCCATCACTGTGTGTGAAATTGTTCTAGGAGCAGAGATAAGCAAGCGAGGGTGAGATCAGTAGGTTCAGCTCCGGGTTTGCTGTAAACGCTATATATCGTATGCGCCACTGCTAGTCTCTTGGTTCTGAAAAAGGATTTTGTTTGAAGTGCTTTGTTTTTCTTGGAATTTGGAGATTCTGCGTGTGCCGTTTTAATACATGCAATCTTCTCAAAACGACTTGATATTTTTATTTCACCACACCACTTGTGTTTCTGTGACTCTGCACGCTTAAGGAATTGCACTCACCACAAGAATGTGCCTTGCATTCTCATGCTTGGCATTAAAGCTTAGTAAAACCCTCCAAGATCTCCAGGCAATTCCAACAGTGTTCAGTAAACCAGTGTTTTCCACATGTAAGAATAAATAAGTGTTTGCAATAGTGAAGTACTGTAAAACCATTTTTGTTTAAGTTTAAAAAAAATTGGAAAAACACTACACTTTATGGACTTGATTTTGTTGATTCTTTCCACACTTAAAGGGGTGTTCCAGCCAAAATTGTGTTTATTAAAAGTCAGCAGCTACAAAAAGTGTAGCTGCTGGCTTTTAATAAACACACACTCACCTGCTCCACGATCCAGCGACGCGCCGGCCGGGGGGTCCGCTCCTCTCCCCCCCTCCCCAGCCGGCGTCTCCATCTCGACTGTGGGCACCCAGCCGTGACAGCCTTCGGCTTCACGGCCGGGCACCCACTGCGCATGCGCGAGCCGCGCGGCGCGACTCGCCGCTGATTGGAGAGGCGGTCGCATGGGACCTGACAGTGTCCCATGTGATCGCCTACAGGGAGGGGCTGGTGTAGGCGATTAAGGCTTAATCGCCTAACCAGCCCCTCGGCGGAAGCAGGAAGTGGGACAGGAAGTCCCACTCCTACTGAAGCCCCCACTCCCCCCCCAAATAAATTACATGCCAAATGTGGCATGTAAGGGGGTGAGGAGTGGATTAAAAAAAAGAAATTTTTTAGGGTGGAACTCCTCTTTAAGGTGTGGGTTTTGGATAACCACTTATGAACTTTTGTTTAAAGATAATATATAATGTGCAGTATATATTTTTCATATTTTCTTTTTATTCTCATGTTTAATTTTTTTTTGACACTTTTTCACGTGGTGATTTAGTTTATATTATTTACATGTTTTAGATATGTTTATATGATCTATGAACACAGCGCTAATTTTTTTTCATTAAAACGTTTGCATATATATCATACCTTTCAAGTAGCAGCTTTAGGCATATATATATTTTGTATATATATTTGCATTTATTTTTCCTGTGCGCAGTGGTGGTTTGAGAAGGTAAAGGGGCACGTATACCATCTTTAACCAGAGTTTCAGAGAAATACAATTCGCCTGATAGTATTTCTCAAAATCTGGGGCTGCTAATCCTCCTGACCTTTTAGCTTTCGCCAATGTTGCATATGCAATTCTGGGCCATTTATGTGCCCAGATGTATTTTAAAATTATTGATCTTAGTTTTCTTAAAATAGTCTTGCTGGGGTACGGTTATTGGGATCATTTGGAAAATATAGGTCAACCTTGGTAGGATATTAATTTTTAAAGCATTAATTTTCCTGTCCATGAGAGGGGCTTATGTCTCAGATTCTCCAAATGTTCTTTAATCTTATTGAGCACTGGGATATATTTGGCCTTGAACATAGTGCCTACGGATGCAGTCAGTTTTATATATAGTTGTTTTTATATAGTCTTTTTTTATCTGAGCCGTAGCTTGCAGATAATCCTTTACTGCTCTTACAACATCTAGAGAGTGTAGACTCACTTCCTCCTCAGACTGTGCATCTGGAAAAAAAGATGGCAGGACTATATCTTGAGTCAGATAAAATCCTGAATCCACCTTAGGTAAGAAAGTTGGGCGAGGACGCAGCACCACTCTATCATGAATAATCACATGCGGTTCTTTACATGAAAGAGCCACCAATTCTGATACCCGTTCTTGCTGAGGATATGGCTATGAGAAAAAACTGTTTCTTTGTCAAAAGACTTAGAGAAATCTGCTGTAATGGTTCAAAAGGTAGCTTCTGTAAAACAGATCATACCAAATTCAAATCCCATGGGCACACAAAAGACTTAACTGGCGAATTTAAGTGCAGTGCTCCCTGAACAAAGACCCGAACTAGAGAATGAGAGGCAAGCGGTTTTTGAAAGAATACCGACAAGGCTGATATCTGGCCCTTGATAGTGCTGAAGGCCAACTTTATATTTAAGCCCAACTGAAAGGCAAGAATCCTATTAATGGCATACTTCCTAGGATGCCACCTTCTGGGTTCACACCAGGAAACATATGCCTTCCAGATTCTGTAGTAGATGAGCCTGGAGGCCGACCTCCTAGCATTAACCAGAGTGCATAGGACTGGACCTAAGAGCCCAGGTTTTCTCAGAATGTGGGTCTCAACAGCCAAACCCTCAAATTTAGACTCTTTGTAAGACAGGATGGAAAAATATCGGCCCCTGTGATAGTAGGTCTGAGTGTAGTGGGGGAACCCAAGGTCTTCCTACTGCCATTCTTACGATATCTGTGTACCAGGGTCTCCTGGGCCAAGCTGGGGCGACCAAAATTACTGGCTTTTCTTCCCACTCACTTGACTCTCTGAAGGAATTGTGGGAGAAGTGGAACTGGAGAGAATAATGATCCCATAAGATTGTCAGGGTATCCGACCCTTGAGCACAGGGATCTCTTGTTCTTGACACAAAGTTGTCCAGCTTTGTGTTGAACCTGTAAGCCAATAGGTCCACATCTGGGGTACCCCATTTCTGACATATGATTTGAAACATGTCGGGGTGTAGAGATCATTCTTCTGGACTCAGCTGCTGGCGGCTTAAAAAATCTGCCTTCCAATTTTCTACCCCTGGAATGAAGACCACAGACAGGAGAGGAATATGCCTTTCTGCCCAGGCCAGAATATAATTCAGACCTCTGGTGCCTCCTTGGTGATTGATATAGGACACGGCTCTAGCATTGTCGGACTAAATCCGATCAGACCAACCCTGCAGTCTATAAGACCAGACTCTGAGGGCTAGATGAACTGCATGAATCTCCAGAATGTTGATGGGTAGGAGCTCTTAAGCTCCGGACCACTTCCTCTGGGAAGATGCCTCTTCCAGAACTGCCCCCCCAGCCAAGAAGGCTGGCGTCTGTGGTTACCAATTTCCAGGTAACCAGAGCAAAGGATTTTCCTTTTGACAGATTTTGGGGAGCTACCACCAATAAAGGCTCTAGCAAACCTTTGGAGATAAGATCATAGAAAGGTCCAGGGCCTGAACATCTTTGTTCCAAATAGACAGAATTCTGCCCTGTAACGGCCTTGAGTGAAACTAGGTGTAAGGAACAGCCTTGAATGAGGCTACCATCTTTCCCATTAATCTCATGCATAGATGGATGGAAAGCCTTCTCTTTGCCTTTATCACTCGGACCAAGTCTCCTATAGCTTTTGGCTCGGGAAGTAATACCTTGCTTTGTGACGTGTCTATAATAATGCCTAAATACTCCAGCCTTCTTTAAGGCTTTAAGGAGGATTTTTCCAGATTGAGGACCCAGCCTAGGTACTCTAAATATTCCACTGTGCTGTGCACATTGTGGCCCAAGCATTCAGCAACTAAACTTTTGATTAACAGATCCTCTAGATAGGCTGTTACTGCTATGCCCCGTGCCCTTAGCCTTGCCAGGGCCGGGGCCAGTATCTGTGATATATGTGAACACTAGAGGTGCCGCAGCCAGCCCGAAAGGAAGGGCCTCAAACTGAAAGTGGCACTGATTGACCGCAAAGCTTAGAAATGTTTGGTGAGTGGGGAATATTGGCACATGTAGATATGCATCTCTGATGTCTATTGATGCCAGGAATTCTCCTCCCTGAACAATTGAACGGACAGACTCCATGCGAAAGGAGCGAATGTTCAGGAACTGATTCAGGCTTTTCAGATCTAGGATAGGTCTGACATCGCCATTTTTGGAACCGTGAAAAGGTATGAGTAGAACCCTGACCCCTGATGTTACTCCATGATTACCACTTGGGACAACAGGCGTTCCAAGGCCAACAACAAAGGCCTTCTTTTTCTGGATCTTTGGCAAGTCTTGGTCCGCCAGGCACTTGGAAATTGCAGCAGCCTTCCCCCCACTCAGCCGAGCGGGGGCGTATCTTCATAGGTAAGTTTTGGGATTCTGCTTAGACTTTGAACCCCAAGTCCTTTTCTGCCCTTGGGCTTGGCTCTGGGCTTTTCCCCTAGTGCTAGACTGGGGAGGTTGTCGCCACTGCCTGGAAACTGAGGTTTCAAGGGATGGGGAAAAAGAATGCTTAAATGAAGGATGTTTACTCTTCTTTGTTACCGGCAACAGAGTAGATTTGCCTCTGGTAATCTTTTGGATGTATTTATCCAATTCATCTCCAAACAGGCGTCCTCCCTCAGGGAGGGAATGCTGCCAAGTATTTTTTGCAAGAAACCTCTGCCTCCCAATGTTTTAACCAAAGGGATCTGCGCATGTGTACCTGCAGGAGATCCAAGAGGGATGCTTGCTGAACAGAGTCCATAATCAAATCAATCGCAAAACACAAGGTCCTCACAAACCTTAATCTCCTCTGTAGGGAGGAGATTAATCATCTGCTTCATTTGTTCCTGGAGGAACTGACATACACCAATAGCTGCAACTGCAGGTTGCACTACAGCACCAGCCATAGAGGAGGAGACTTTCAACAGGGATTCCAGCTTTATATCAGTTGGACTCTTAAAGCTGTGAGCATTGTCTATAGGACATGTCAGGCTTTTGTTTGCACAAAAAATAGCTGCATCAATAGCAGGTACCACCCCATTTCTTCGTGAAACATTTCTCCATAGGATAAAGGAGGGAAAACTGCTTAGGAGAAAACAGTTTGTCTGGGTGAACCCAGACATCATACATCAGTTTATCTAGCAAGGGATAAAGTGGAAAGGAGCATGCAGCCTGTGGGGATTTCCAGGATCCCAAAGAGGAAACAGAGGACACAGAAGCTTCAACAGGAGTTGGCACACGCCATCTCTGCATAATATTGCACCTGCATCTTTAGCGACTGAGAGGTAGCAGGAATCCTCTCAACCTCAGTTCTCAGACTGCACCGGATCCTCATCTCCAGAGAGGGATTTTTTCACCCTCAGAATGATCATCTGATGAGAGAGCCAGAGCAGATGAAGGGGGATCTACCCAGTTTTCTGCCATCTTTCAAGGAGGTTGCGATTATAGTAGGATTCCTTCCCTCTAAGCCATCCAAAGCAACAGTGTCTCCAGTGACGTATACAGGAGCTGCCATAGGAGAAGCTGCAAAACCAGACAGGGGTTCATCCTGTGAGGCTGCTATCAGGCTGACAGTGGGGGATGGTAAACTGCAGGCAAGCCCAGAATCCTTAGCCATAAGCAGAGATTTTCTGATGCCTTTTACTAGCCCTTGTACCTCTTCTTGGGGACATAGTTCTTACTGCAAAGCAGAGATACTATCCACAGAAAAATGCAATCACTGTTGTGCTATAGTCTTACAATACACAAATATCAGCTCACTGCATAACCTGGTACAGAGTAGGAGTCTTAGGTTTGCCTGGTTCAAACCACAGGGATGCTTACAGCCCACAGCTCTGTGTCCATGCTGCTTACAGAAGGCTTCTGGCGTGCTGGACTTTAAATCAGCCTCTTGGTGCCTGCACACAGTTGTTCTGTGTCTGCGCACAGGCACTAGCAACCATGGCCCTCCCCTATCTGCCCATTTAAAGCGCATAAAGTGTGCGCACGTGCCGACTGTCATGGTGGCACCCAGGGAGAAGAGGAGAAGGGGGAGAGATCACTGGAGGCTTCATTGGGGGGACCCCTGTATGCGTTTGTGGCAGAGTCTGTGGCGGAGGAGGTGAGTGGTGTTTTAATTGACCATCTTCACTGAGCTTGTCCTGGATGGCTATGTAAGAATACTCCAGGTATGCACTTACTCCCTCCAGTGGTGAAAACCAGGAAAGACATCCTACTCACAGAAGATACATTTTAAATAAATGATCCTCTCTTACCTTATCCACACCACAGGAAAGCGACTAAGAAGTAGTTCCAGCTTTAACACATCATGGTGTGCAAGATGTGCCAACCTTCAGGTTTATCAAGGGTTCCATTAGAGAAACCTCATACCTGGACCTGTAGAAGACTCTGCTAGAAACTTTTCGTGCCACAGTTGCATTAGTACACCAAAGTCTGGATCCCAAAACCAGACCTCCGCAGAGAGACATTACAGGCAAACCTTGTTTCTTCTTTACACGAGGCACGGGTACCACCTATCTTAGGCTTTTGACATTGACCCGAGGTATGGATCCGGTTATAGCTCCTAGGCCTCCGCAGACAGACCATCAAAAGAGCACTTTCTTCTTAGCACATGGTGAACGTGACCAACCACCTTAAACACTGGCGAAAAAACTGAGGTACTCTCCATTTGGGAGGCGTTATATAGGGGAGGAACTCAATTTTAATTGGGTTTACCAGTGTCCAATTACCTGTGGTGACTGTATAACTCTAAGTAATTAAGGCTTTGTGTCCCGTGATGTATGAGCAAGAAATATGTGTAACGTTTATTGTATTGTTAATGCAAATTGTTATAGGCCTGTGTAGCTGGTCAAGTGGCCTTGCGAATAAAGAGCTGATCACCCTTGGGTTAGATTGACAGGATCTTTAAGGAAAAAGTAGGAGAAATATAGTGTTAGAACATTTAGGGTTAAAATAATTTATATTTATATATGTATAAGGCCGAATATTGTATATTTTTCATATTCATATATATTTGACATGAGAGAAGCCATTTTGTCTCAAGTTGAAATTAAGTTCATAGCTCATCAATAGACAGTGGTTTTATGTTTTACAAAGAGACTAAGTCTGGTTATAACAAACTCTCCAGACCATCACTTCAAAGATTTGAACACTTGGTAAAATAAATAAGATAAGGGGAGTTGGTACAGACTTAACCTAAATAGTATTTCAGAAAAAGCTACAGAAACAAGGCGGCTTAAGTCCTATTGTATTTTATATATTAATGTTTTTCTTTTATAATATCTTTACAATGTATCTGTGTCATTCATCTATTAACCCATTTAATATACATGTATATTATTATGGTAAAAGTACAAATGTGGGATCATAGCTGTATTGACATGAAACTGACGGACCGTTTTCCTCAGACGAACCGATCGTGTGTGGGCCCCATCGGTTTGTTATCTATCGGTGAAAAAACTAGGAACTTGTTTTAAAATTATCTGATGGTTAAAAAACTGATACAAAAAAAAACGATCGTCTGTGGGTACGTCAATCGGTTAAAAATCCACGCATGCTCAGAATCAAGTCGACGCATGCTCGGAAGCATTGAACTTCATTTTTCTCAGCACGTTGTTGTGTTTTACGTCACCGCGTTCTGACACTATCGTTTTTTTAACCGATGGTGTGTAGGCACGACTGATGAAAGTGAGCTTCATCGATTATCTGATGAAAAAATCCATCAGACTGCTTTCATCGGATGAACTGATCGTGTGTACAGGGCATCAGACTCAAAGCAACATTCGAGTGATCTCAGTGTCAAGGTCTCAGCTAATGGTGTGGGTACCTCGTTATCACATCCATAACATTTAAGAAGTCGCCAGATTCTCTGGGGATATTGACATGTAATTGTCAACCATTTGACAATTAATGGTGTCTCACTAAGCCAAGGGCCAAAAGTCATGAGAACAACATTAGAAGTCATTTTTTATCCAATATTGCTACTAGAGGTTGAAATTGGTAATTACTCAAGATGGCCACATACTTGGTTGTCATGATCACCTACAATAACATATTGTCATATGACATCAATTACATAGTAATGAGACACACACTCAATTTTGGAGTAAGATAAAAGTAGCAACTGATAGAGAAGGATTCTCTCTCGGGGGCTCAAAGAAAAGAGGAGGGGGTCAGGAGAACATGAGCTGAAGGGGATCTCTGGCTCGACATCTGACTAATTTTCAGAAGGACAGGCACTGAAGGAAGAGATCTTGAAACGCAGAGATGTAGCAATGTTGGAAGGAGTCCTCTTGGGGGCTCATCATCTCACGTGTTGCTTCTCAAACAGACATAATCCTTAAGACCTGGTAAAGTAAAAATCTTTTCATGTATACCTTTTTAGGCAACTGAAGTTTGGTTGAGCATATGCTTGACTAATCTAATCCAATGTTAGTTTAGTGAAGCAAATTCTAACTGAAGTATTAGGTTTTTTTTGCTTCTAAAACAAGGGCGATACATATATTGTTATATCTCACAATAATGACTTTAAAGTATTTAGAACTGGATTGGTTATAGTATGTGTTAAACCATTGATTCATTCTAAATTTAATAAAAGTCTTGATCAGATTATCAATTTATGCCCAACATAACCTTGTTGTTTGTGCATTTAAGAGCGTAAGAAGGTCTGTTTGTTTTGAGAAGAGATCACATCATACAGGGAGTGCAGAATTATTAGGCAAGTTGTATTTTTGAGGATTCATTTTATTATTGAACAACAACCATGTTCTCAATGAACCCAAAAAACTCATTAATATCAAAGCTGAATATTTTTGGAAGTAGTTTTTAGTTTGTTTTTAGTTTTAGCTATTTTAGGGGGATACCTGTGTGTGCAGGTGACTATTACTGTGCATAATTATTAGGCAACTTAACAAAAAACAAATATATACCCATTTCAATTATTTATTTTTACCAGTGAAACCAATATAACATCTCAACATTCACAAATATACATTGCTGACATTCAAAAACAAAACAAAAACAAATCAGTGACCAATATAGCCACCTTTCTTTGCAAGGACACTCAAAAGCCTGCCATCCATGGATTCCGTCAGTGTTTTGATCTGTTCACCATCAACATTGCGTGCAGCAGCAACCACAGCCTCCCAGACACTGTTCAGTGAGGTGTACTGTTTTGCCTCCTTGTAAATCTCACATTTGATGATGGACCACAGGTTCTCAATGGGGTTCAGATCAGGTGAACAAGGAGGCCATGTCATTAGTTTTTCTTCTTTTATACTCTTTCTTGCCAGCCACGCTGTGGAGTACTTGGACGCGTGTGATGGAGCATTGTCCTGCATGAAAATCATGTTTTTCTTGAAGGATGCAGACTTCTTCCTGTACCACTGCTTGAAGGTGTCTTCCAGAAACTGGCAGTAGGACTGGGAGTTGAGCTTGACTCCATCCTCAACCCGAAAAGGCCCCACAAGCTCATCTTTAATGATACCAGCCCAAACCAGTACTCCACCTCCACCTTGCTGGCGTCTGAGTCGGACTGGAGCTCTCTGCCCTTTACCAATCCAGCCACGGGCCCATCCATCTGGTCCATCAAGTCTCACTCTCATTTCATCAGTCCAAAAACCTTAGAAAAATCAGTCTTGAGATATTTCTTGGCCCAGTCTTGACGTTTCAGCTTGTGTGTCCTGTTCAGTGGTGGTCGTCTTTCAGCCTTTCTTACCTTGGCCATGTCTCTGAGTATTGCACACCTTGTGCTTTTGGGTACTCCAGTGATGTTGCAGCTCTGAAATATGGACGAACTGGTGGCAAGTGGCATCTTGGCAGCTGCACGCTTAACTTTTCTCAGTTCATGGGCAGTTATTTTGCGCCTTGGTTTTTCCACACGCTTCTTGCGACCCTGTTGACTATTTTGAATGAAACGCTTGATTGTTCGATGATGACGCTTCAGAAGCTTTGCAATTTTAAGAGTGCTGCATCCCTCTGCAAGATATCTCACTATTTTTGACTTTTCTGAGCCTGTCAAGTCCTTCTTTTGACCCTTTTTGCCAAAGGAAAGGAAGTTCCCTTATAATTATGCACACCTGATATAGGGTGTTGATGTCATTAGACCACACCCCTTCTCATTACAGAGATGCACATCACCTAATATGCTTAATTGGTAGTAGCCTTTCGAGCCTATACAGCTTGGAGTAAGACAACATGCATAAAGAGGATGATGTGGTCAAAATACAACTTGCCTAATAATTCTGCACTCCCTGTAGAGTTAAAATAAACAAAATTTGTTTACACTAATGCCGCGTACACACGATCATGTGATGAAAAAAAACAACGTTTTCAAAAACGTCATTTAAAATCACTGTGTGTGGGCAAAACGACCAAAAAAAAAAATTCGAACATGCTTGAATTTTTTGTGTGGTTTTTCAAAACGTCTTTTTTGTGTCATAAAAAGTGATGGTGTGTGGGCAAAACGATGTTGAAAACAACGTTTTTAAAGCCGCGCATGCTCAGAGGCAAGTTATGAGACGGAGCTTCAATGGAACAGAGTGCCGTCGAACGTGGTGTACGTCACCACGCTTTGCTACAGCATTTTGGAAAAACTATGGTGTGTATGCAACGTCGTTTTGGAAAATGAAGTTTGAAAAACGTCGTTTTGTTTCATCACTTGAAACATTGTTTTTTTTCATCACAAAAAGTGATCGTGTGTACGCGGCATAAGTCTGTGAAGTCACGGAAGCTATTCTATACCAAGAGTTACCAAGTTTTAAATATATAAGTATCATTTAAGTATTGAAATGTGATATTTTGTGATAAGAGCTCAACTGTGAATATTATCTAAGCCATCATTTGTCTCTGATAAGAAGTATATCTATTTTTCTTTATCGTACATCACGGGACACAGAGCTGCATAGTAATAACTATGTGGGTTATATTCCACCATCAGGTGCTGGACACTGGTGTAATCAATTAAACAGGAAGTTCCCTCCCTATATAACCCCTCCCATACTGGGAGCTCCTCAGTTTTTTCATCAGTGTCTAAGGTGTTGGTCACGAGTGAACATGTGCTCTTAGGAGCTCCACTGGAGGGATCCATGCTGGATGTAAAAAGCCTCCATAAATCCGGATCTGTCCAAAGTGCTTCATAGCCAAAGTGGACGGTACCCAGGCCTCGGTGGAAGAACGAGGTTTGGCCTATAACGCCTCTCTTATTGAGGGCTGGACTCTGGGCTCCAGAGCTCTGGTCTATTCCATGGCTAAGTGCTTCTGGTGCCAGGGTGCTCTATAGGTCCAGGGGAATTGGTGTTCCTACTGATGGACCCCGGTCCCTGAAGGTCTTTTGGCAATACCCACGGTGAAGGGAGAAGATTGGGCCTCTTGTTTATGCAATACCCTGCAGCGTGGAAAAGGTAAGTGGGGGGCCTGCGGGACTTGGTCCGACAGTAGGTCCTCCAGTTTATTCAGGGTCTATGGGTGGCCTGTTATGCTGATGTGCAGAGGCAATGTTGACCACTATGTCTAAATTAGACAGGGTGGCTGCTATTCCCCATATGGTTATCCCCTGGCTGATCCTACATTTCTACTGCATGGTTGATTGTTAAGTTAAGCTGTTACTTGTCGGTTTCTCTTCTTTCAGACTGGGTTAATTAGCTGAGTCCCGAATTAGTGCTCCTACCTGGGGCAGTCACCCCCTTCCTCCTCGACGTTGTGACGCCCACCCAGAAGCAGACACCCAGTGAGTTGAAAGCTCAGCAGTGTCAGTCTGCAGGTGGGACACAGAGCACAGGCATACTCCTGTATCTCTGAGCACTTTTGGTGGTGTGGACTCAGCAGAGAGCAGTCTCCTCCAGCGAAGACACTCCTTAACCCCGAACACTTGGTTCCTCAGTGGGGTGTATTGGATTAGCCCTGTAGCCCAGCAACAGTGATTTAGTAACTGTCCAGACTAGGAGGACTCAGGGCTTACCCTTAGAGTGATCATTTCCTTGTCTGATTGGTGGGTGTCCCGATAAGCAGTGCTTCTAGACAGGGACATGGCTCCTAAGGGGCCTGGGACGGCGAAAACCGCCAAAAGAAAAAAAAAAAAAAAAAAAAAAAGGATGCACAAGCCTCTTTGACACCCTATTCCCCTGAGACATTGGGTCTAGTGTTGTCGGCTTACAGGGTCAGTACCTTGGGCCGATGCACCATATTTCCCTTCATCCTTTAACAGGGGAATTGGTGTCCTTAGTTGTGGTAGCCTCCAAGTGAGTTTCAGTATTGGCAACTTTCTTGGCATAAAGCCATACTTAATTTGTTTTACAGGTAGGGTGATGTTGATGTTAATCCTCACCCAGCCTTGTTCACTAGAAGGATCTAGTGTTCATTTGAATCAGGAGATTCGTACCTTCCCCTTTTTCAAAACCTTGTTTCACGGAAGGAGGGGTTATTGCTTTTCTCTCAATTGAGATGAGAGCAGTTAAATATCTATCTGAAGTTTTCAGATATAGAAGGCTGACGTGTTTATTGTACTGCCAGAAGACCCTAGTGTGGGCAGGCAGTATTCAGATCAGCTATTAAGAGGGTTACTTTCTCTTGTTAGAGTAAGAATGGCAAGGCCTATCTGAAGAGGCTGCTCGGATACGGAAGACTGATGTTTGCGCTACCAGGAGGCCCCAGGATAGGGCAGGCAGCGTCTAATTCAACTGTGTTCAATGTTGATTCATCAGGTTTTTATTGAGGCTTGTGGTTTAAAGAGTGGGATTCCCCCTGCTTCTTGTTGGGGTACACCCTACCAGGATAGTAAGCGCTTTATGCGCGATGCATTACCAAGCCTTTATGACTCAAATTTGCAAGGCCGCAACTTGGTCGTCTGTGCGTACGTTCACTAATTCCTATCAGGTGAATAAAGGATGGCAAAGGATGCAGCCTCTTGGCGCAGTATGCTGCAAGCAGCGTTATAGCTCCTCATGTATGAGGGCGACAAATTAGAGACAAATTATTTTAGTATAAACATTCTGACAATTGTTTTTGTTTAATTATTTATTTTTACCAAAATGAGCGTGAACTATCTCTCTGTTCCAATAGAAGTTCAATGTGGCCTGCAATTTAAGAGAGGAGCATTAAGAGTGTGCTCTGCCTTGTAGGCTGTAGAATTACATGTAACAAGTTAGTTTTAAACAGCTTTGTATCTGTTTGTGTGCAACTGTAAGCAACTGTTGTAAAAACAGGTTAAACATGTTTCAGTGTAGGCTAGTTGCAAATTAGCATATCAATGGAAATCATTGAGTTTCTTAACCCCTTCCATACCGGGCCATTGCAAAATGACGCCGGCAGGAACCCCTCCTCAATCTAGGTAGACGTCATATGACGTCCAGCCCTTCTCGCCGCTACTGCGGGATCCTGGCAGCCCGGCGATCGGTTACACGGCGTGTCCCTTGGACACAGCCCATCCCTGATCACGGTAAAGAGCCAATAAAATTGGCTCTTTACCACGTGACTGGCTTTTTCCAATCACAGCCGGTCACTTTCCATGCAGCAGGCGTGCACTCGACTCGTGCACGGCCCCGGGCGCGCGCAGCACGGTGATCGGGCACAAGGCTCGTCCCCTGCACAAAGCCTAGCCCTGATCTGGTTAACGAGCCAATGAAATTTGGCTCTTTACCACGTGACCGGCTGTGTCCAATCACAGCTGGTCACAATTGTAAACAAACAGCACTGTAACGGCTGTCTCTGGGCTCTCCTCCTCACACACCGATCCTGTGTGAGAAGGAGAAATCAGAAAGAGTGAGTTACCGTTACAGTGTTAAGTAATAGTACTGTGTCCAGATTGCCCCCCCCCCCAAATAAAGAGTACCTGTCACCCTCCCCATCAAAAGTACCCGAGTTCCTGTCACCCCCATCAAGAGTACCTGTCACCCTCCCCATCAAAAGCACCTGTCACCCCCCCATCAAGAGTACCAGCCAGCCCCCCATCAAGAGTACCAGCCAGCCCCCCATCAAGAGTACCAGCCAGCCCATCAAGAGTACCTGTCACCCCCATTAAAAGTACCTGTCACCCCCCATCAAAAGTACCTGAAAACCCCCCATCAAAAGTACCTGAGAACCTGTCACCCCCCCATCAAGAGTACCTCAGTACCAGTCACCCCCCCATCAAGAGTACCTCAGTACCAGTCACCCCCCCATCAAGAGTACCTCAGTACCAGTCACCCCCCCATCAAGAGTACCTCAGTACCAGTCACCCCCCCATCAAGAGTACCAGTCACCCCCCCATCAAGAGTACCAGTCACCCCCCCATCAAGAGTACCAGTCACCCCCCCATCAAGAGTACCAGTCACCCCCCCCATCAAGAGTACCAGTCACCCCCCCCATCAAG
This sequence comes from Rana kukunoris, assembly GCA_029574335.1. Classification (NCBI taxonomy): domain Eukaryota; kingdom Metazoa; phylum Chordata; class Amphibia; order Anura; family Ranidae; genus Rana; species Rana kukunoris. The sequence continues at coordinate 404,122,202 of CM056049.1, read as the reverse complement.
AGTACCAGTCACCCCCCCCATCAAGAGTACCAGTCACCCCCCCCCATCAAGAGTACCAGTCACCCCCCCATCAAGAGTACCAGTCACCCCCCCATCAAGAGTACCAGTCACCCCCCCCCCCCATCAAGAGTACCAGTCACCCCCCCATCAAGAGTAGCAGCCAGCCCCCCATCAAGAGTAGCAGCCAGACCCCCATCAAGAGTAGCAGCCAGCCCCCCATCAAGAGTAGCAGCCAGCCCCCCATCAAGAGTAGCAGCCAGCCCCCCATCAAGAGTAGCAGCCAGCCCCCCATCAAGAGTAGCAGCCAGCCCCCCATCAAGAGTAGCAGCCAGCCCCCCATCAAGAGTAGCAGCCAGCCCCCCATCAAGAGTAGCAGCCAGCCCCCCATCAAAAGTACCTGTCCCCCCCATCAAAAGTACCTGTCACCCCCCATAAAAGTACCTGAGAACCTGTCACCCCCCATCAAGAGTACCTCAGTACCTGTCACCCCCATCAGGAGTACCTGTCACCTCCACCAGGAGTACCTGTCACCTCCATCAGGAGTACCTGTCACCTCCATCAGTAGTACCTGTCACCTCCATCAGGAGTACCTGTCACCTCCATCAGGAGTACCTGTCACCTCCATCAGGAGTACCTGTCACCTCCATCAGGAGTACCTGTCACCTCCATCAGGAGTACCTGTCACCTCCATCAGGAGTACCTGTCACCTCCATCAGGAGTACCTGTCACCTCCATCAGGAGTACCTGTCACCTCCATCAGGAGCCCAGCAGCCAATTTCTAGCTGACGTACAGCCAATCAGTCTCTATCGTGCAGCCCTATCATACAGCCACCATGTCCAGAATATTATACACCCCAGAAGAGGCATACCAAATGCTAACCCAGACCGATAAGAGCTGCGGGGAGCTCTCACCGCCCCATTACAGTTCTGATTCCAGTTTCGATTCAGGTTCGGAATACGAGCCCCCCCGAAATCAGTACATCCGAATCGGAGGAGGAAGTAGTCTGTCCAAACAGACAACGGTTTGAACCCCAGGCAGCTACCAGCAGTGCCGGACACCCCAGTGGGGCGGGATCCTGGCAGCCCGGCGATCGGTTACACGGCGTGTCCCTTGGACACAGCCCATCCCTGATCACGGTAAAGAGCCAATAAAATTGGCTCTTTACCACGTGACTGGCTTTTTCCAATCACAGCCGGTCACTTTCCATGCAGCAGGCGTGCACTCGACTCGTGCACGGCCCCGGGCGCGCGCAGCACGGTGATCGGGCACAAGGCTCGTCCCCTGCACAAAGCCTAGCCCTGATCTGGTTAACGAGCCAATGAAATTTGGCTCTTTACCACGTGACCGGCTGTGTCCAATCACAGCTGGTCACAATTGTAAACAAACAGCACTGTAACGGCTGTCTCTGGGCTCTCCTCCTCACACACCGATCCTGTGTGAGAAGGAGAAATCAGAAACAGTGAGTTACCGTTACAGTGTTAAGTAATAGTACTGTGTCCAGATTGCCCCCCCCCCAAATAAAGAGTACCTGTCACCCTCCCCATCAAAAGTACCCGAGTTCCTGTCACCCCCATCAAGAGTACCTGTCACCCTCCCCATCAAAAGCACCTGTTACCCCCCCATCAAGAGTACCAGCCAGCCCCCCATCAAGAGTACCAGCCAGCCCCCCATCAAGAGTACCAGCCAGCCCCCCATCAAGAGTACCAGCCAGCCCCCCATCAAGAGTACCAGCCAGCCCCCCATCAAGAGTACCAGCCAGCCCATCAAGAGTACCTGTCACCCCCATTAAAAGTACCTGTCATCCCCCCATCAAAAGTACCTGTCATCCCCCCATCAAAAGTACCTGAGAACCCCCCATCAAAAGTACCTGAGAACCCCCCATCAAAAGTACCTCAGTACCAGTCACCCCCCCATCAAGAGTACCTCAGTACCAGTCACCCCCCCATCAAGAGTACTCGCCCCCCCCCCCATCAAGAGTACCAGTCACCCCCCCCATCAAGAGTACCAGTCACCCCCCCATCAAGAGTACCAGTCACCCCCCCATCAAGAGTACCAGTCACCCCCCCATCAAGAGTACCAGTCACCCCCCCATCAAGAGTACCAGTCACCCCCCCATCAAGAGTACCAGTCACCCCCCATCAAGAGTACCAGTCACCCCCCCATCAAGAGTACCAGTCACCCCCCCCATCAAGAGTACCAGTCACCCCCCATCAAGAGTACCAGCCAGCCCCCCATCAAGAGTAGCAGCCAGACCCCCATCAAGAGTAGCAGCCAGCCCCCATCAAGAGTAGCAGCCAGCCCCCCATCAAGAGTAGCAGCCAGCCCCCCATCAAGAGTAGCAGCCAGCCCCCCATCAAAAGTACCTGTCACCCCCCATCAAAAGTACCTATTACCCCCCATCAAAAGTACCTGAGAACCTGTCACCCCCCATCAAGAGTACCTCAGTACCTGTCACCCCCATCAGGAGTACCTGTCACCTCCACCAGGAGTACCTGTCACCTCCATCAAGAGTACCTGTCACCTCCATCAAGAGTACCTGTCACCTCCATCAGGAGTACCTGTCACCTCCATCAGGAGTACCTGTCACCTCCATCAGGAGTACCTGTCACCTCCATCAGGAGTACCTGTCACCTCCATCAGGAGTACCTGTCACCTCCATCAGGAGTACCTGTCGCCTCCATCAGGAGTACCTGTCGCCTCCATCAGGAGTACCTGTCGCCTCCATCAGGAGTACCTGTCACCTCCATCAGGAGCCCAGCAGCCAATTTCTAGCTGACGTAGAGCCAATTAGTCCCTATCGTGCAGCCCTATCATACAGCCACCATGTCCAGAATATTATACACCCCAGAAGAGGCATACCAAATGCTAACCCAGACCGATAAGAGCTGCGGGGAGCTCTCACCGCCCCATTACAGTTCAAATTCCAGTTTCGATTCAGGTTCGGAATACGAGCCCCCCCGAAATCAGTACATCCGAATCGGAGGAGGAAGTAGTCTGTCCAAACAGACAACGGTTTGAACCCCAGGCAGCTACCAGCAGTGCCGGACACCCCAGTGGCCAAATCAGAAAATGCTAACGGCGCTAGACCCCAGGAGGAAAGGCCCAGTACAAGCTCTGTAATTCCACACTGAGGAAGTAGGGCCCAAACCCATCTTCCGGATGGTTTGGCCAACCCGTTGTGGCTGCCTTCTAGCACAGGGTCAGACACAATCCCCCCTTTCACAGCACAGCCAGGTGTGCAGGCCAACACCGAAGTTTTCTTTGAAATGGATTTATTTTTATTTTATTTTCCCTGATGAGTTCATTCAAAGCATCATAGACCAAACAAATCTTTTTGCACGTCAGTACATACAAAACAACCCCAACTCATCTCATGCCCGACCTTTTGAATGGAGACCCCTAACAATGGAGGATATAAGATTGTTTTTAGGCCTTACGCTGAATATGGGGCTTACAAAAACAAATGAACTTCATTCATATTGGTCTAAAAAGTCCATCCACCATATGCCAATTTTTTCAGCTACGAAGTCCAGGTCCCGCTATGACATAATCATATGGTTCCTGCATTTCAGTGACAACTCGCAGTGCCCCTCCGAAATCATACGGACTTTGATAGATTGTATAAAATGTGCCCCCTAATAGATTTTTTTAATAAGAAGTTTGCGGAACTTTACATCCCGGAACAGAACATCTCTGTGGACATATCCCTGGTCCATTTCACAGGCTGGCTGGGAATCAACAGTATATTCTCAGTAAGAGAGCGAGGTACGGCTTGAAGCTAAACAAGCTCTGCGAAAGCTCCTCCCGCTATGTGAATGCATTCTGTCTGTACGAAGGCAAAGACTCCAGCTCCCTGAGTGTTCATCGTATATGGGAATATGTGGGAAAATTGGATGGGAGTTGGCATTCCCACTCTTCCAAAAGGGGTATCACATATACATGGACAATTACTACACCAGTCTGCCCATTTGTTGCCACCTATTGCTGAATAAAACTTTGGCCTGTGGTACTGCACGTAAAAACAGGAAAGGCTTCCCACAGAGTTTAGTCACCACAAGGCTACAAAAGGAGGGAATCAGCAAGCCTGAGGAACAAAGAAGTTTTGGCCGTGAAGTGGAGGGATAAGAAAGACGTTTACATCATGTCGACTATCCACAATGACACCTCAGTGGAACTTCACAGGAGACGCGGTACCGTTCAAAAGCCTTGCTGTATCAACAAATACAATAAGTTAATGGGGGGCCCTATCTTTCAATATGAAAGTCTATTTTCTGGTATAAAAAATGTGCAATATACTTCTTCCATATGGCCCTTTATAATTCATACGTCACTTATCAAAAATCAACGGAAATGCCCATCACCTTTATTAGATTTATCGAAAATGTCGTCACTGCCCTGATCAGCAAGGCTCCGCCCCACAAAGAATTCGCTCCGATCGTGTCAGCAGACTGCACGAGCACCATTTTGCTGACAATATTCCACTATCAGCAACCGGAAGAAGACGCCAAAAAAAAATGACAGGTGTGCAGCAAAGGTGGAATTAGGAAAGACACCAGTTGCCATTGCCCCTACCAACCTAGCCTATGTATGACACCATGCTTCAAGCGATATCACTCTTTCGAAAAAGACTGCCACTTCCCTGTTTTCAATTTCTGTGACTGTATCGACTATGCCTCTGCCTACCATCTATTTCTGCACTGACCTTGGCTTGTTGACTATGTTTTTACCTGCACCTAGGACTGATCTTGCACCCTGCTACACAGGGGTCTCGCATATGTGAGGGGCTCCAGAATAGTGTTTGGAGTTCAGAAAACCAGTTCCTGACCGAGGCCCTAAACTTGATGATCCTGCCTGCTGTCTGGACCCCTACTTTGGCTGCACTAACCATATCTCTGCCTGCGGCCTGTACTATGGACAGTATTCCTGCATGTTGCAAGGACGATTCTTTCGCTGCTGCTGACCACATCTGCCTGCTACCTGGACCGATGCTCTCCTTTGTGGACCACTGCACTACTAGACAGCAGGTAATCTTTTCTTCACTCTTTACTCAGAAGAATGTATTTCGGTTTGTAATTGGTATGTACAGTACATGCTATGGGTTAGAAATATGAAGGACCTTCAACAATGTCATAGGTTGGCAGAAATTTGTGTGTGTAATTTATGCTCCTAGAATGCCTGGAGGTGCTACTTGGATGTTGGACTTCTGTATGTGGCCAGGCTGTGTAAAAGCCTCACAAATGTGGTATTGCCATACTCAGGAGTAGAAGAATATATTTTGGGGTGTAATTTTTGCCATATACATGCTATGTGTTAGAAATACCTTATAAATTTACAACTTTGTGTAAAAAAAAAAAAAATGTGTTTTCATTTTTTTTCCACATTTTCCAAAAACATCTGGAAAAAATATGAGAGAAAAGGGATAGGGGGTTTCAAATCCCCCGGCCACCCCCTTTTCTAATGGGACAGGGGCAGCAAAAGAGTTTCAAGGCTCCCCCTGTCAGAAGAGAGTAGAGGGCACACAGTTGATAGGTCAGGGGACCTGGAAACAGGAGGGAAAAGGGGCCCCTTGAAACCAGCAGCAGAGGGATCTAGAAGCCTGAGGAGAGCCTATATAAAGGGTGGCGCTGCCTGAGGAGACTGCCAGTCACCTCAGGAGGTCATCAGCAGCGGAGCTCTGTCAGGACCATGGCGCAAAGTTCACATGAGGTAGATGCCAGAGGAGACATGAAGACACTACTTCGCCAGCTAATTGAAAGAGCAGAAGCAGAAGGGGGAGTGGAATGGCTGCACAAATGCCTTGACTTACCGTGCAAGATGGAAGAAGAAATGGCTCCAGAAGCAAGCGGTGAGAGTGGTGAGAGCAGCGAGAGTAACGCGGTCCGCCATACCAGCCCTATGGATGGAAAAGAGGAAGAGCTGTTCTCACTTCAAGTTCCGGAGCGACGAGGTCAAGAGGCGGAGGAGGAAGGCGTCATATACGAGGGAAGAGGAAAGAGGAAAGAGGAAAGGAAAAGCAAAAATGCCATCTAGCCCTCCGGTGGCGAAGAAGGGAACTACACCCACAAAGGCAGCGGTGACAGGAGCGCGGCCAAAGGGGAAAGATGCCGGTGCAGTGAGGAGCACGGTGAAGAAAGGACAAAACACTGCAGTGTCAGGGGCCCGGGAGTCCCCGGGACAGCAGAGAGCTCTCAATAGCAGGGCAGGCAGTAGCTGCAATAAAAATTCGCCCAGAAGAACGTCGCAGACGGATAAGATAAGGAACGCAACAGGTAATAATGTTAGCACAACACAAGCAACAGTGTCGCAAGGTGAGTTGAATCAAACAGATATGTTAACTACCTTGCATAGATCAATTCTTCAGCTAGCTTCTTCTTTATCTGTGTTAAAAGATAATACAAGGTAAGAAACAGTGGCTAGTGTGTGGAATGTTCCAAAGCAATCACATAGCTCTGACAGGAATGTCATGATTGATGACATGCTGACTGAAAATAGAATTAAAAATGATAATGGGAATATACCTGAAACTTGTTTAAAGGAAAGCCTGCCATGTCAGTCTTCCCCTTTAGGTTTTCACTTGACTCTAGCAATGAAAGAAAAAATATGGAGAGAAGAATTTGTGGATTTGCTTTCATTGCTTCTGTCAAGCAAAGAGTTCCTCAGGAATGATAAAGATAAGGCCGATTTGGAGGATAGAAGGAGGCCGGTTGCCAGGAATTTTAATAATTGGCTCCAGGCCTTTTGCATTTATGCCAGCATAATATGTGAAAAGCACCCAGAGCGCAGCATGGGATTATTTCATCACATTGACATTGTTTTGGAAGCATATAAAAATTTCAGCGGGTTTGGCTGGTTTGTATATGACGAGCAGTTCAGACAAAAATTGGCGGTGCACAAAAATCTTCCTTGGGGTAGCAAAGATATTAGCCTATGGCTGAATCTGCTGCTTCCGCAAAAGCTCCCAATTGCACGCCAATTGCCTACAATGAACAGTACGGTTACGTCATATAAAAAAGGTATCTGTTTCGCATTCAATGACACACAGTGCAAGTGGGCTACTAATTGCCGTTATAGACATGAATGTGCTTTCTGCTCAGGACCTCATTCAGTGGCCTAATGTTTCAAAAAAACTACTTCCCATCAGAATCAGGGTAAAGAGTCCTTTCTTAAAAGCCCCGTCTCCAGTGAATACCCAAAACATGCGGCCTTGGCTCAGCAAGTACCCAGATCAAATGACAGCAGCCATGCTCCTTAGAGGTTTCCTTGAAGGTTTTCAATTGCCAGCCTTTAATGGGCAGGGTTGCACAATTGTTAAGAATATGAAGTCAGTCAACGTTTTAAAGAATATTGTACAGGACAAAATTGATAGTGAGATCAGGGCTCAGAGAATGGCAGGACCTTTTAAAGATCCGCCCTTTTTGAACTTTCGAATATCACCATTGGGGATCATACCAAAAAAAGAGCCTAATAAATACAGGGTGATTCACCACCTATCCTTTCCAGAAGGCAAGTCCCTAAATGATCAAATTCCAGAAGAGAGCTGTTCGGTGGAGTACGCAACTTTTGAAGAGGCTATGGTACTAGTTAGAAAATTGGGACCAAATGCTTTATTGGCCAAAACGGATGTCAAATCGGCATTTAGATTGTTGCCTATTCACCCGAACGGTTTTAACTCGCTGGGTATTTATTTTGATCACAATTATTATTTTGACAAATGTCTACCAATGGGGTGTTCCCTTTCCTGTAGTTATTTTGAGGCATTCTCTAGTTTTGTTGAATGGGTTTTTAGAAAAATCTCAGGATCTCCATACATATTACATTACCTGGACGATTTCCTAATTATGGGATCACACGGAACAGAGGAATGTATGAACAACCTGAAATTGTTTTTTGAGTTATGTGAAAACTTTGGCATCCCGTTAGTAAAAGAAAAGACAGTATTGCCAGTCAATCGCCTTGAATTTCTAGGAATAACAATTGACACAGTCAACATGGAATTCAGGTTGCCAAAAGAAAAATTAACGGTAATTTATGTAATGGTTTTACTGCGCAGAAAAAAAGTCGTATTAAGAGAAATGCAAAAGCTACTAGGCCTGCTGGCTTTCGCAACAAGAGTTTTACCAGTAGGTAGAATCTTCTCGAGACGATTGTACCTGGCAATAGCAGGTTTAAAAAATCCTTATTCTCATGTTCGTTTGACTATGGATATGAAAGAGGACATGATCGTATGGATTCAGTTTTTGTCGCACTTCAATGGTCGCACTATATTGCAGCATGAATTTGTGGCAGCGGAAGATTTTCGCTTAGCTACGGATTCTGCGGGTTCAGTGGGTTTTGCTGCGATTTGGGGCAATCATTGGTGCGCTGAAAAATGGCCAAAAAGTTGGAAAAGAGACGGCTTGTTAAAAAATAGCGTCTTCTTAGAACTATTCCCTATTGTCGTGGCCTTAGAAATATGGGGGGAGTATTTCTGTAATCATCGCCTGCTTGTTAGCACTGATAGCAAGGGGGTGATGTTTGCAGTAAACTGTTTGGCATCAAAATCTCCGCCGGTTAATAAGTTATTAAGATATTTGGTATCACAATGTTTATTGCTTAATATTTGGCTGAAAGCGAAATACATTCCAGGTAAGGATAACATTGTAGCAGATGCTCTTTCTCGATTACAGATGACGCAATTTTTCAAGCTGCTGCCAGAGGCGGACAAGGCAGGTGTGGTATGTCCAGAAAGCCTTTGGAGACTAATATAATTTATGAGAGTATAAAACAGTCTTTAGCACCAAAAACGTGGTTGAGCTACTCTTCTGCTTGGTTTTCTTGGATATCCTATTTCAATGCTCAACAGGTCTCTTGGTCCTCCGTTAATGAGGATATGGCTCTGTCTTTTGTAAGCAACCTAATGGAAAAGAAATTCTCATGGTCACACATTAATAAAATACTATGTGGAGTTTCATTCTTTCTAAAACTAAAAGGTTTGGCTTCACTTTTTAGTTTTTTCTCGGTGAGTCGAGCATTGAAAGGCTACAAAAGAGCTAACTTTTCAGTAGATAACAGACATCCAATCTCGGCTGACATACTAAAACAACTCTGTTCAATCACCGATCGTGTATGTTTCTCGGAATTTGAAGCAAAAAGCTATTTAAAGCATCTTTTTCAGTGTGTTTTTTCGCAGCGTTGAGAATTTCAGAATTAATCCCAAATAACAAAAAGGCATGCAATGGCCTTCAATATGAATCAGTAAAAGAAGAAAAAAATTGCGTTCGCATCTTGTTGCGTCGATCAAAAACCGATCAATTGGGCAAAGGTACATGGATTACCCTGTATCCATGTGGGGATCCGGATATTTGCCCAGTTCGATTGCTACATGATTACAGAACGACGCGTCCAGTTGGTCATAATTAACTTTTTGTACATGAGAACAATAGTCCACTGACTAGATTCCAATTCAGTGCGGTATTGGGAAAATGCCTACGGGCTCTTAAGCTGGAGAACATAAAACTGTCTTGCCATTCTTTTAGAATTGGTGCCGCATCTGAGGCAGCCAAGCTTGGTTTGGATAAGAATAAGATAAAAGAAATTGGAAGATGGAAATCAAATGCATACATTTCTTATGTGAGGCCTAATTTTCAGTTTTGAATTTCAGGTAACCCAAAGGTGGTATGGATCATCGGGCACTCATTTGTGTTCTGGGCAAATAAGAGAGCCATGAACAGGATTTACAGAGAAAATTTGAATCTGGATCCAGAAATGTTTACAGTTTATTGGTTCGGTAGGAGGGGTATGATCTGGGAGGAGTTGATGTTGGTCTTGGGAGAATTAGTTTACGATTGGGCTTTTCCGGACATTCTGCTCATACATTTGGGTGGTAATGATATTGGAACATTGAAAACACTAAATTTATTGGCAAAAATGCGATCGGCAATAAAAGAATTGAGGGCTGCTTCTCCTAAGACCGTCATTGTTTTCTCCGAAATCGTTCCTCGATTGAGATGGTTCCAAGTTATCGGTTTATCTGTTTTTGAAAAAGTCAGGAAGCGAATCAATAGAAGGATAGAGAAATTCATGGCATTGGGCTAGGGAATATCATTTAGACATCTAGAGTTGGAAGGAGGGATTCCGGGGCTATATCGGAGGGATGGAATACATCTCTCGGATGTAGGCCTTGATATATTAAACCTAGATTTCCAGACAGTCATTGAAAGAGCCACGGTTTGGGGTAGGTAGGCAGGAGGCTGTATTATGGCTCCTGCCTTTTTGGGGACAATTTATGTTTAAAAGTTATGTTGTATACAACTCGAGATATAATGGCTGAGTTGTTAAGTTTTAGATTGGTATTTATGATATATAAAAGTTATTGAATTCTGATAAAAAGATTACTATGGAATTGTTGATAAAGTTAATTAATTTAAACCAATAAATAAGCCGCGGCCAATAAAATAAATTATTTTATTAACCCAAATACATTCTAGTGTTTTTTCTTTATTGCTAATGACTGTTGGAAAAATGGTATAATAATTAGCTGCTTACTGTCCCATATGAGAGAAAAGGGATAGGGGGTTTCAAATCCCCCGGCCACCCCCTTTTCTAATGGGACAGGGGCAGCAAAAGAGTTTCAAGGCTCCCCCTGTCAGAAGAGAGTAGAGGGCACACAGTTGATAGGTCAGGGGACCTGGAAACAGGAGGGAAAAGGGGCCCCTTGAAACCAGCAGCAGAGGGATCTAGAAGCCTGAGGAGAGCCTATATAAAGGGTGGCGCTGCCTGAGGAGACTGCCAGTCACCTCAGGAGGTCATCAGCAGCGGAGCTCCCCTCCCACCCTCCCCGGACTGTCGCGGCTAAATATTTATGTGGTTGGGTCACCTGTTCAAAGAATAGGGGGACAATTTATGTTTAAAAGTTATGTTGTATACAACTCGAGATATAATGGCTGAGTTGTTAAGTTTTAGATTGGTATTTATGATATATAAAAGTTATTGAATTCTGATAATAAAAAGATTACTATGGAATTGTTGATAAAGTTAATTAATTTAAACCAATAAATAAGCCGCGGCCAATAAAATAAATTATTTTATTAACCCAAATACATTCTAGTGTTTTTTCTTTATTGCTAATGACTGTTGGAAAAATGGTATAATAATTAGCTGCTTACTGTCCCATGAACCATTCAAAAGACTCATTATGCCTCATAGATTATACGTTGGGGTGTTAGCTTTCCAAAATAGGGTCATTTTGTGGTGCTCCAGGGCCTTCAAAAGTGTAACAGGTAGTTGAGAGATTAGATGTGCAATTTATGCTCCTAGAACGCCTGAAGGTGCTACTTCAATGTTCGGCCTCTGTATGTGGCCAGGCTGTGTAAAAGTCCCACACATGTGTTATAGCCATACTCAGGAGGAGTAGCAGAATGTATTTTGGGGTGTCATTGTAAGTATGTATGTGCTGTGTGAGAGAACTAACTTGTTATTAAGATAATTTTGTGTAAAAAAAAAAAAAATTGTGGGAAAAAATGACAACTTCAAAAAATTCAACATGCCTCTTACTAAATACCTTGTAATGTCTACTTTCCAAAAAGGGGTAATTTGGGGGGTATTTGTACTTTCCTGGCTTATTAGGGTCTCAAGAAATTATAGGACGTCAGTACATCAGCTGTAATCAGATGTGATAATTTTTCAATGATTTGCACCATAGCTTGTAGACTCTATAAGGTTCACAAAGACCAAATAATATCCACCAATTTGGGTTAGTTTTACCAAAGATATGTAGCGGTATACATTTTGGCCCAAATTTCTGAAGAAAAATTATTTCTTTGCAAAATTTTAAAATAGAAACTAAAAAAAAAGTTTTTTTTTTTTCAAAATGTTCTCTCTTTTTTTTTGCTTATATTGCAAAAAAAACCAAAAAAAACAGCGGTGATTAAATACCAACTAAAAGAAAGCTCTGTTTGTGAGAACAAAATGATAAAAAATTAGTTTGGATACAATGTAGCTTGACTGAGTAATTGTCATTCAAAGTGTGAGAGCACTGAAAGCTGAAAATTGGTCTGGGCAGGAAAGGTATATTAATGCCCTGTATTGAAGTGGTTAAAAAAATGTCTGTGTTCAATTCAATACTATACAATAAAAAGCTTTAACACACCAATTCAATGACCTTTTGAAACAATGTGATAATTGTAATGATGAAGTGAAGCATAAAAAGTCTTCAAAAAAAAGTCAGGAAAGAGAGAATGGCCAATGTTGTATACATGTTGAAAATAAAAGATGTCACTGATCAAAAAGAATGAGTGGTATAAAGATAAAACAGAATTAATAGGAAAGATAGGGGGGGCGTGGCTTGGACATGGCTGAGTGAGGAAGCAGTTCTCTAGAGCTCCTCACATGCTGCAGCTTAATTAGCCGATCTGGCGGATCTATTGCTCCTACACGTGTCCCAACAGTATGTCCCAGCACCGGAGAGAGCCGCCTCCAGAACCAAGGCACCCGCAAAATACAGTACCAATACCATAGGCTCCTATTTCGGCAGCGCACCACAGCCTCCAACACAGTCGCAGCACGGAGGGTCTTCCAATACAGACGCCGCAACTGGTAAGGGAATCGACCCCCCCCGACTCCCCTGGCTCTTCGGCCTCAGTAGGCCTGGGCTCAGATTCCTCTGAATTAGTGGGGGACCTGGACTTAAAGGGTCACTAAAGGAAAAAAAAAATTGGGCTGAAATGACTGTTTACAGGGTATAGAGACATAATAGTTAACTGATTACTTTTACAAATTATTACAAATAGATAAAAATCCATCATATAATCAACCTACAGTTCTAGTTTAGTTTTTGCTGTTGTTTCCTGTCTCTCTGATGTACAGAGCCAGAGAGCCAATAGAGGGCAGTGATGTTTTGTCTAAAACCCCTCAGCTCAATCTAGTTTCAGTTTACACACAGTAATCACACCTCCTTTAATAGTGACCACAGTGAAAAAGCTCCCAGCACTGTGGTTACAAGGAAACAGACAACCAGGAAGTGTCCAGAACAGAGCAGGATTACAGCACCATCAAAGCAAAAACGAACAATGAGGACATGAAAACAGCACTGCAGTAGGGTAAAGGAAGCTATTTAGCTAAAAAAAAAAATCCTTTAGGCAGCATATACTGTCTCTCTCCACCAGAGAGGACCTGGATCGTTTTGCTACTAGGCTGGAAAATGCCTTCAAGCAGGACATAGAGCAGCTGAAAGCAGTAACTTCTTAGCTAGGCAACAGGCTTGAGACTTTAGAACAGATTGTGGAGGAAGCCCTGCCTACTAGAACAAAGCTAAAGGACAAGTGTGCAGCTCAGGATCACCACATAGATACACATCTCACAACTTGATTATGAAAACCGCAGTCGCAGGTCCAATATACGCAAGGGGATTGCCAGAGGCAACAGGAGCCAAGGATATTGTTCCCACATTGCAAGGCATTTTCAAGGAGCTGCTAGGCCTCCCCCTAATGAGAAAGTGGAGATCGACAGCACACAGGGCCCTCAGACCCCCCTCACAGGATGCAGAGAACCTGTGTAACATCATTTACAAGCTCCACAGATACTCTGTTAAAGATCAAATTATGCAGCTGATGTGCAAACGCTCCTTTTTTTTACTTCGTTGGAGCCAGTTAGTTCTTTTATTAGGACTTGTCACGGTGCACCCTGATGCAGCGCAGGGCATTGTACCCCCCTTCTGGAATTACTACGCTCAGCAGGCATCACCTATAGGTTGGGGTTCCCCTTCAGCCTCCATGCGAGTAGGGACAGCAAATCTGCCACTCTGCGCAATAAGGATGACTCCCGAGCATTGTGCAGTGCAGATACCTGATATCAGAAGCCCTCTGCCTTACATTTATTTTTGTTTCTTTTGCGGGTCCTTGCCTCGCAACCTTGTTGCCGTTTTTTTTTTTTGCTGCTCACTGTGACCCTGGTAAAGGGGGAGAGAGAAAGACGGAGCAGGAAACAGAAAAAGTAAAGGAACCTGGACTGCCGGGGTGCTCAGTTTTTGAACATTACCCGGCATTTTGGCGTGTCCGGGACCCGTCTTGGGCACTCAATCCCCGGACATTTGTCGCTTTTATCTATATGGGGAGCAGGACCCTCCTGGCTTCCCATGTCTGACCACGACTCCCACTTAGGACTACCCATATTGGGTATTAGCCCGGATATGGGCACTTTGTCTCACCTACGTAGCCCTTTAATTTCAAGAGGGCTGCATGGGTTGGGTAAACAGTATAGGGCAGGGCTCTAAATTTGAAGTCACAAACCACTAGCCAAGCCTTGAAAGTTACTCGCCACCATTTGCCCCACCCAACCCCTCTCCTGCCCCGCCCCCAAACACGCCCTCATAAATGATCTCATAAAATGACATTGTTAAATGTTTTTATACAGAATGAAATTATTAACAACAATATTAACATAAAGCATATCAGTAACCATCACTGCAGCCTCACATTAGCCATTAAATGCAGCTTTACAGTTCCCATGATTGCAGCCACACTGTGCCCATCAATGCAGCCTCACTGTGCCCATCAATGCAGCCTCACTGTGCCCATCAATGCAGCCTCACTGTGCCCATCAATGCAGCCTCACTGTGCCCATCAATGCACCCTCACTGTGCCCACAAATGCTGCTCACTGTGCCCACAAATGCTGCTCACCGTGCCCACAAATGCTGCCCACAAACATAGCAACACTGTGCCCATAAACATAGCAACACTGTGCCTATAAACATAGCAACACTGTGCCCATAAACATAGCAACACTGTGCCCATAAACATAGCAACACTGTGCCCATAAATGTTGCCTACTGTGCCCACAGATGCTGCCTACTGTGCCCACAAATGCTGCCCACTGTGCCAGCTAATGCTGCCCACTGTGCCAGCTAATGCTGCCCACTGTGCCAGCTAATGCTGCCCACTGTGCCAGCTAATGCTGCCCACTGTGCCCATAAACCTAGCCACACTGTGCCCATAAACATAGCCACACTGTGCCCATAAACATAGCCACACTGTGCCCAAAAATACTGCTTACTGTGCCCATAAATACTGCTCACTGTGCCCATAAATACTGCTCACTGTGCCCATAAACATAGCTACACTGTGCCCATATATACTGCTCACTGTGCCCATATATACTGCTCACTGTGCCCATCAATGGAGATGCAGGTTAAGCCAAGTCCAGGTGACAAAACACATCAGAGACACATTGTTACGCACATGGACCAGGCTAATATATTATAAGCAAAGTGATGCATTTACCATGGTGTGTGTCATGGAGCCAGGTCTGTGATTGGCAGCACTGTAGTAAGGTCCCCCCCCCCCAGGCTGGCTTGTGTGATAGACTAAACACTGATTTAATCTATCACAAGAGCTGGTCTAGGGGGGCAGGACCTTACTACAGCGTGGCTGAATACAGACCCGGCTCTGTAACACAGCCTGCATCTCCGTGACACATGGAGGAGGAGAGAGGGAGGGAAGCACTAAAGCTTCCGCTCAAAGTGGCCCCAGTTCAGTCCGTCCATCCGCTCTGTGTCCTCCAATTGATCGCTTCTGTCTGAAGCAGTGCAAGATTCTGTACAGGACATCAGTGCGGCAGGGGGAGGTATCGATCAGGGAATCCCCCTCTGGCCGCTCTGATGTTCTGTAAAAAAAAAAAGCCTGCACTGCTTCTGCCAGAAGTGATCAGCCAGGAAGCTGTCAGACTGGTCCACCCCTGCTCCTCACTGGTATAGGGTACCACCACTTATTGCCTTTGAAGCATCCGTGGACCCAAAATGTGTACTTTTTGTGTTGCTAACATTTTTTATCCCCCCCCCTTCTCTCTTTCTCTTCGCCTCCTCTCTCCTATCCCTTTTAATGCTCGGAAGGCGGATCAGCTCTCACCGACCCTTGCAGAATGGGGATTGACGTCTGGACGACCCTCCTTGCTACACCATGGCTACGATTATAGTAGTATCATACAATTTACATGTGGTTAGAATTAATAAGACTGGGTGTTAGGACCTGGACTTGAACCTGGGACTTTTGGTGTGTCTCTTGTGGTGACTCTGCTTGCTGAGCCACCTGGAATGCTAAACAGCTCCTTAGACAGTTCCTTGAATAGTTCCTTGAATGATCTTGTCTTGAATCGTGTTTGCCTTAAACCTTTTGCTCCTCCCATGAACTTCCTATAAAAGCCATGTCCCTGCACTTCCTGGTTGCCAGAATATTGTGCCTTCACCAGCCAATATCTTGCTCCTGTCTCTTGCTGTAGACCGTATCTTTGCTACCATTCGCTACTGACATTTGGCTCGTCCCCCGACTACGATTCTGCTGAATCCCAACCTGCAACTATTTGATACTGACTTTTGGCTCGTTCACCGACTACGCTTCTGCTTGATCCCTAACTGTTATATCTGCTTCCGGTCCCTGGTTTGCTCACCTCCTGTTGGGGCTAACCTGAGGACCGCGACCTGGCACTAACATGCAGCAAAGCCAATCTCCACCATCAGTTCTGGTGAATACCGGTAAGTGCTTAGACCCCGCAACTCAGATGAACCTGTGTCATCAGCCAGGGTGACCTGTGTGTATATCTGCTCTGCTGCTATAGCTACTGGCCTCTGAGCCTGACTCCAGACCGTGACACTGGGGGCCCAGGTAATTTTCCTACAGGAGACTCGTTTTACGGACTCCTCCCTCCCAAAATTGCCCACCCATCTATTCCCACAATGGTATAATATGGAACCTGCGCTTAGGATGAGGATACACACTAAGGTTGCTGCCCTACCCTATATACGACAAATGTGTTTGTAAGGGAAAAACCTCTGCAAAGAGGTCTTATTAAGTAAAGTGTAAAATGCCCAAAGGACATTTGTGTGGGTAATTAACCACTTAAGACCCGGACCAATACGCTGGTAAATGACCCAAGGTGTTTTTGCGATTCGGCACTGCGTCGCTTTAACAGACAATTGCGCGGTCGTGCGACGTGGCTCC
The DNA here is from genome assembly GCA_029574335.1 of Rana kukunoris. NCBI lineage: Eukaryota > Metazoa > Chordata > Amphibia > Anura > Ranidae > Rana > Rana kukunoris. The sequence goes on along the minus strand of CM056049.1, from coordinate 404,105,232 downwards.
CAAACAAAATTTGCGTCCTTTTCTTCCCACAAATAGAGCTTTCTTTTGGTGGTATTTGATCACCTCTGCGATTTTTATTTTTTGCGCTATATACAAAAATAGAGCGACATTTTTGAAAAAAAAACACTATTTTTTACTTTTTGTTAAAAAAAAATCAAATAAACTAAATTTTAGTCAAACATTTAGGCCAAAATGTATTTAGCCACATGTCTTTAGTAAAAAAAAAAAATCGCAATAAAAAAAAATAGCTACCTAGCGGGAACAGCGACACTAATACAGCGATCAGAAAAATGATCGCTTAGTGACGCTGGCAATAGGGAGTGAAAGGGTTAACTAGGGCGGTGATCAGGGGGTTAAAACTTTATTAGGGGGGGTGGGGGGGCTATCCTGAACCTAACACTAACTGTTTTTTACAGTGCCTGTCACACTGACACTAAATGCAGTGATTAAATCACTGCATTCAGTAACACTGTGACAGGGGGGTGGGGGGGGCGATCACAAGGGGTTAATATGCCTATGTGAGTGTGTGTCAGTGTTGTGTTGGTGCACACTTACTTGTGATGTCTTCTCTCATCAGCAGCGCTGGGAAACAGCGCTGCGATGAGAGAATACATCATTTCCTCCTTCCTGTGTAAACACAGGAGGAGGAAGTGACAGGCTGGGAGCGCGCTCCCATTGGCTGGGAGCGATCGCGGGGGGGGGGCGGATATCACGGACATCCGCCCGCAGATCCCGGATCGCTCCCAGAGGTAGGGAGACCCCCGCACGCCGCGGAGGGGGTCCCGATGGGACCCCCGAACCGCACTCAGGCGGGGACGTAAATTTACGCCCTTGTGCCTGTACGAGCCATGTTGTGGCCGTATATGTGCGTGCGGGGGTCTTTAAGTGGTTAATAAAGCCCAAAAGACTCTATTAATGCTTAAAACCCCAATCCAGTGTATGGGTCATATCAGTGATAAGTAAATATATCCAAAAATTGTAATCCAATCCTAGTAGGAAGTGAAATAAGTATGAGTATAAAGATCCTCACAAAACAAACATACTAAGCAATAGTAAAGTGATTGTGGATTAATGCATTCTAGATAAAATGTGAGAAAAATATATACATATAATAAAATAAAAATGCTCAACCACACCCTGTTTGGGTCACAACTGGCGCCACCTGGTGGTAGAGGGAACTCCTTACACAAGCGCTGCTAGTTGCAAGTCCTCCATTGAGCAGCTGGTGATACGGTAGTAGACAAGATCAGGAAATATCAGTAACCCGCTGGATACCCTCTACCTGAACGGCGAAGGGAATAGCTGGAGCAGAGCAACCTTGGGAAGCCTGTATTATATGCGATACACCCCTGGAGGGGTAGTAGGAGCTGGTGAGTGGGGACCCTTGTGGGGAAGCACTGGAACCACTGCGAATCCACCACATGTGATATAGGAACACTCTTCTCACTTTAAGAGCCTGCACTGCTAATCCCTGGCTGGATCAATGGAACTCTGTTGCACTATTAATAGAGACATTTTTTTTGTGACGCAATATTGGTTTTTACATAGTTTCTGCCTATTGCATATATTAATATTCTTGGAGCATATACATAATCAATCACAGGGTGTGGTTGAGCATTTTGATTTTATTATAGGTCTATATTTTTCTCACATTTGATCTAGGATGCATTAATTCACAACTTTAATATTGCTTAGTATGTTTGGTTTGTGTGGATCATTATACTCATACTTATTTCACTTCGTACTAGGATTGGATTACAATTTTTGGATATATTTACTTATGGTCGTGGCCCTCTGACCGAGAGAGATGTGGATCACATAAACACTAGGGCTGTTACTGATCAAAATTTTTGTGTTCGATTAATCGTTTATTTTTTTAATCGATTAATCGACTAATTTCGATTAATAATAACGCACATACAGATCCAACTACTTTTAGCTGATCTCCTTGCAGGCTGATTCCCAGTACAGCTCCCAACCACTGGAAAAATGGATAGCAGGATACAAAAAACACACAAAGGCAGTGCTCGATGGGAATAGCATTAAAACTTTTATTGTCTTCAAGTAGGTAACCAAATAAATATTGCACTGGAGATAAAATCGATGTAGCTACATAAACTGTAAAAATGGTGCGAGTAATACCAAACTGTAGCAAAAACAGTCATAAAAACATGTATCTAAGTATGATACTGGTATAAAAATGGGTACAACGATGCCACTGCTGAATCCAGATGAGGGGAGGTTAATCAGCCATTCAGATGGACACGGCAAGCCCCGCTGGTGTCCGTGACGTCACCGGACCAATTAAAATAATTTAATCCATCAAAAAGATTCTGATCGATCAAAAAAAATTAAAGATTAATCGATTAATTAAAAGTTAATTTGCACAGCCCTAATAAACACGCAACAAGACTTACAACATAAATAGACCTGAAGTGTGCCTTGGTGGTCTGGTCAGTATGCCAAGAAAAGGGGGCATACCCAAAGTAAGTAATGGGTAGTTGTTGAAGAAGGATATGCTGAGAAGTGCCCTGAAAAAGGGAAGGGCGGGAGGGTGTTGAATGCAATTGAATGCGCAGACTCACGGACATGAGGTGAGCTGGGAAGAGTCGGCCCAGTGACTTGTAGTACTGCACACTGAACCGACAAAGAGCATGTGTGAGTGGGCTGCTTAAATACCCATCCGGGCTCCTCCCATAAACTCAGGCCACCATACTGGCCTTCTAATTTATTGTATTTAGCAGTTATATGACCCATACACTGGATTGGGGTTTTAAGCATTAATATAGTCGTTGGGCTTTGTTAATTACCCACACGAATGTCCTTTGGGCATTTGACACTTTACTTAAGACCTCTCTGCAAAGGTTTATCCCTTACACGCACATTTGTGGTATATAGGGTAGGTAGCGCCAATACCCCTTTTCTTCACATATTACTCCCACAATGGTACCTTAGCAATTCCCCAAAGCCTAAATCCCGGGTTACGGCCATTGGCATTCACAGACACTGCCAGTTTCAACCTTCTGACCACAGAGCGGATCAGGGACACTACATGTTCCTGAAAGACACAATAATGGGTCAGAAATACACCTTTTCAACACTGTACGCTCCCAATGCACAACAACTTACGTTTATCAACCAGACCCCTGCCCAGCTGGCAGACTTCCGTGAAGGTAGACTGATTTTTGGAGGGGAATTCAATGTTAGCCCGGACCCCCTATTAGATACCTTGGCGAACAAGTCTACCCATTCTTACGCTTTTTTGCAGCATTTTAGGAAGACCCTTTAGGGACATACCCTGGTGGACTGCTGGAGAGTTCTTCACGCCACCGAAAAAGACTATAGCTACTTCTCTAGCGTCCACAAAGTGTACACTAGAATTGACCTATTGCTAGTAGGACCAGGACACTCGACTTACTTCTGGGAGCAACCATTGACCAAATCACTATATCTGATCATGCCCCAGTGACGCTTACCCTTTCATTATCACAAGCACTTGCCAAGGTCAGGATCTGGAAACTAAATGAAAACCTGCTAGATGACCTGGGGGTCGTGGCAGGAATACAGGAGACTTTGACACACTATTTCACTGAAAACGCAAACGGGGAGGTCAGTGAGGGAATTCTCTGGGAATGCCACAAGGCAGTGGTTCGTGGCACCCTCAATGCTATGGGAGCCAAGCTTAACCACTTAAGACCCGGACCATTATGCAGGTAAAGGACCTGGCCAGTTTTTTTTTTGCGCTATAAACAAAAATAAAGCGACAATTAAAAAAAAATTAAATATTTACTTTTTACTATAATAAATATCCCCAAAAAGTATATAAATTATTTTTTTTCATTAGTTTAGGCCGATATGTATTCTTGTACCTATTTTTGGTAAAAAAATCGCAAAAAGTGTTTGATTGGTTTGCGCAAAAGTTATAGCGTTTACAAAATAGGGGATAGTTTTATGGCATTTTTATTAATTTTCTTTTTACTAGTAATGGCGGTGATCATCAATTTTTTTCGTGACTGCGACATTTTGGCGGATACATCGGACACTTATAACACATTTTTGGACCATTGTAATTTTCACAGCGAAAAGTGCTATAAAAATGCACTGATTACTGTGAAAATGACAATAGCAGTGAAGGGGTTAACCACTAGGGGGCACTAAGGGGTTAAGTGTGCCCTAAGGAAGTGATTCTTATAACAGGGAACAGACGATCAGTGACACTGCCACAGAGAAGAATGGAGAAGGTGTGTTTACATACACACCTCTCCCCGTTCTTTAGCTCCTGTGATCGATCGCGGGACACCGGCGGCAATCGGGTACTGCGGGCGCGGTCACGGCTGGACACTTGAAGGGGAACATACTCGTACGTACCTGTGCCCAGCCGTGCCATTCTTCCAACATATATGGGCGTTAGGCGGTCCTTAAGTGGTTAATAAAGAGAGGCAGGCAGACTTCCAGAGAGTACTACAGGCATTACGGCAAATTGAGCTCAGCCACAAACGGACATCAGGTCCGGATGAACTCAGCCATCTGAATGAACTCAGGTTTCTTTTCTCAAAACTACTAGACCGTAAAATGAATCGTAAGCTGCGATATTTGTCTCATACATATTATGAGCATGGCAACAAGTGTGGCCAGCTGTTGGCTCTGACTCTCCGGAAGAAGGGACTCATGTACATAAGCTACAATCCCCTAAGGGCGAGCCAGCACAGCAAACCTCAAAAATTGCTTCATTGTTTCGTGACTATTATGAATCTCTGTAAAATCTGGCAAAAGTCCTGGGCCTGATGGTTTTACTATGGCATATTATTTAAAATGTTTTGATAAGTTACAGACCCCTTTCTGTGCCCTCCTTAATTCCCTGGCGACCACTGGACACCTCCATCAAGAGACCTCGTTGGCACACATCACTGTGCTCCCAAAAGACAGTAAAGACCCCACCCAACCACAGAGCTATCGCCCAATTTCTCGCCTAAACACAGACCTCAAAATCGTTTCTAAAATCCTGGCAAAGCGCTTAAAACATCTACTCCCTCCTCCCCTGAAGCTAAAATCCTGTTACAAGGCATATTCTCGGAATCTATAAATATCCAAAGAGGCACAAGACAGGGCTGCCCTCTATCTCCTCTGATATTCGCTATTGTTATTGAATCTCTGGCCATAGCCATCCGAGATAACGCGAATATCAGGGGAGTTAATTGTAATAAAAAAGAACACAAATGCGCATTATTCGCAGATGATTTGCTACTCTTCGTGACCTCTCCCATCTCCTCCCTTCCGGAAATTTTCTCCCTGCTAGACGAGTTCTCTAAAGTCTCGGGTCTCACGGTAAACATGCCTAAATCTAGGGCCCTTAATATTTCTCTTTCAGAACCCACAGTGTCCCTCTTGAGAAACAAATATATTTTCAAATGGGACTATACGTCTACTAACTATTTAGGTATCAACCTGACCCCAAATTTCCAGAATTTATACTTAGCCAATTACCCTCCTATGTATAGGAAACTCGAGAAGGACCTTACCGAATGGGGAGCGCAGAAAATAGGCTGGATCGGCAGAATTAATTCTACCAAGATGACTCTCCTCCCGAAACTTCTATATCTTTTTCGATCCCTTCCGATCCCGATAATAAAAAGCCATCTAAAATCCTTTCAAGGTAAAATCACCAAGTTTATCTGGAACAAAAAGGGACCCCGTCTTCCCTCTCGTAGTCTGTTTAACTTACCTGAACAGGGAGGTCTAGGAGTGCCAAACTTGTTATGGTATTATCAATCCGCGAGGTTAGCGCAATTATCGGAGGTTTACCTTGGAAATGATCGCCCAGATTGGATAGAAATAGAAGAACAGGCTTCCCCATTATCCACAATCGAAGAACTCATGTGGCGCGCTCCTAAAAGTAGACCCCCTATACTATCCCCCACCCTATCACAAGCATTGGTATTATGGGATTCACTTAAAAGCAATCCACTCTTAATTTCTAGAGGCAAACCTTTGTCAAGTATCTTTCTCGACCCATCTTTCTGCCCCAAAACGGAAGTGGACTCCTTCAAATGGTGGCTTGATAGGGGGGTGTACCGCATTGGTCGTTTCTTTCAACACACAGGTCCTCTTCCTGAGCAATTCCTTATAGACAACCTTCCCCCCCCCCCCCCTCTGAAAGATCCAGATTACACCAAATACATACCTTTGCTCAGAAACTTTGGAACGATAAAACAATTTCTGGCCTTTTGACCCCATATGAACACAAATGCGAACAAGCTCAGAATAGGAAAGGTATTATCTCTATCATCTACAAATCTCTTGCATCAAATAACATAAAATTACCTCATATGCTAGCTTGGGAAAGAGAGCTTCAAGAGGACTGGGACTTGGTGGACTGGCAAAAAAACTACTCTAGATCTCTTAAGGGTTTTAAGAGTCCATCCCTCATTGAAGCTAATATAAAAAATTTCACTAGATGGTACTTGGTCCCATTCAAATTGGCCACCATGTATCCGTCATCCTCACCACTATGCTTTAGAGGTTGTCAAGGAATAGGCACCATGATCCATACTTGGTGGGAGTGCCCCAGGATACGGGGATTCTGGAACAGGGTATTCCAGATTATCAGGAGAGTTATCGGTTGTAACCTCCATCAATCTCCTGCAATAGCCTTATTGAATGGTCTAATACCACAGAGTTCCAAGGCCATTAGACAGCTGATTCTATTTATACTGACTGGCGCCAGAATCACTTTAGCGGCTGCATGGAAGAAACCGTCTGTTTCCATTTTACACATGAAGAGAAAGGTTACATGGATTATGGAACAGGAAAAAAGAATTAACTCTATGTTAGATACCTCTACCCAGTTCACTGAAATTTGGGAACCTTGGTTGATTTACATGGGAATCTCCCACAACATGTAAGTTTAGTTTTGGCTCTGGACTCAGACTGATGTAATCCTATGGCAGGTAGGCCCACCCTCCCTTTCCCTTTCCTCTCCTTCCTCTTTCCTCCTTCTCCCCCTCTCTTTTCTTTATTCTTATTTTTTCTCTTGAACAGGAGATATTCATTACATATCATATTCTCCACTGGTCTCAGGTAGTGCTGATTTAGTTTAACTGGATGTATGTATTAAATTCCTTGTCTCCTTCTAGGTTTATAAGTTAAGAGTTGATTGAGAGATGTTTCTCTGGACAACATTTGGATCCAATTTTTTTGTCATCAAGGGGGGGCTGGGTGGGGGGGGCTGCCCCCCCTCCTCGACACAGATTGCTCCCGGTGGGGGTGTCGGGGGGAGGGGATGTCCCCGGAAACCTATCCTCTCCACGGTTCGGTATGATTTATTCCTTACATATATTTTAGTTTTATGATCTCAGCTTATAATAAAAGTTTTATAGATTGCTTAGTAAACAGGGAATTTTAGCCCTAAAATGTTGTCGCTACCTCTACTGATTCCCATCCCTCCTGATTATACACGTTTACACTCCCATGTTAAACTTACCAGGTATATAGTTGGGACATTGGGGGGGGGGGGAGGGAGGAGAGGGGGAAATCTAGTTAAGAAATGTAATCTATTGTTTACTACTATAATTGTCAACACAATGTTTCCTGATGCATTTATTGTATTACGTTTATTACTCTGTATGCTCTTTATTTTATTATAATAAACTTAAATTTAAATGAAAAAAAAAAAACATCTACTCCCTGACTTAATACACCTTTATAGTGGGACGGGAAACCAGGGACAATTCAAACAGGGCCCTACAGCTTATTCACTGGGCGCACACACACGATCAGATGCCTCCTTACCCGATTTTGTCCACTGAAGTGGAGAAGGCATTCGATCTCGTGAACTGGGATTTTCTCCACGCAGTTCTTAGAGGATCCGGCTTGGGCCCACACTTTACTTGTCCCCTACTGCCCGGGTTAAGGTGAATGGTGTCCTCTCCACGGCGTTCCCTTTCCGGAACGGCATGAGACAGGGGTGCCCACTATCTCCCATCCTGTTCACAGAGGGACAGAACAAACCAAAATATCAGGGGGGTGTACGCGGGCTCCCTCGAACAAACTCTCTGCTTACGTACTTTTTCATGTTGTTGACCCTCTTGTCTCGCTGCCGAACTTGATGGGGGAGCTGGCTGCATATGGAGAGATCTCCAACTAAATTACACAAAAATCTGAGATATTGCCGATCACTGTCCCACAAACTTTGACGTCCTCCCTAGGAGATTGCTTCCCCTTTACGTGGTCCACCTCCTCTATTAAATACTTGGGGATTCAGCTCACGGATTACCTTGACTCTTTATACAAGCACAACTACATCCCCCTACTTAAAAAGATCACACAGAACCTTCAGACGGGATAAAGCGCTATTTCCTTGGGTTGGCTGGATGAATATTTTGAAAATTACTGTGCTGCCTCGCATCCTATTTCTTTTGCAAATGATACCTATACGCTTACTGAAAAGCTTCTTTGCAGATCTTCGCAGCCTTTTTATCCAAATTTGTATGAGGGGTGAGAAAATCCTGATTCGCAATGTCAATACTACAAAGATCCAAGCTAAGAGGGGGCTTAGGCATACCTAACATTTCCCAATACTATCAAGCGATTGCACTACAACGTATTCTGAACTGGAAATTTCACACTTCCATTAAGTTGTGGGTTCCCCTCGAGAAAACGATGACGGAGCGGGACCTGTCCTAAGGGCCCTGGGTTCCCACAGAAGACAGGGGGCTTTCGGACTGGGCGTCTCCGCTGACAATCCACTCCCTGAAAATGTGGGACAAACTGAATGACAGCCTAGGCCTGGCACCATGGATGTCGCTGCTGGCACCTGTGTGTGGGTACCCATGGTTTGCTCACGGAGAGTTGAAGGCTTCCCTTGGTGCTTGGGTAAGCAAAGGAATTGTTAGTCTGACAAAATTCGCAGAGGGGGGCATTCGGTTATCACTGGGCACCTTACGAGATGAGCATGGCAGCTTCCCTTTGACTTTTGGAGACACCGCCAGTTAGAAACCTTCACAGCTAAATGTCACAAACTAGCTCAGATTAGAACCACTCTGACATAATTTGAAAGTATGTATCATATATATCGTATATCATGGAGGCAGAGAGCTGGCTTGCTGACTGTAAAGACACTTGCAAAATATTTGACCTTACTTGGGCAGCGTGGAAAGCACACGTTCATGACACAGCCACAATCTCTTCCAGTTTAGACGCTGCATTACTTATCTTAGCTGATCCCTCCTTTGGGAGACTCATCCAAGCACACCGCCAGTCAACTACCTTGGGTGCCACCTGACTGTGGACTTATCAGCAAAACCGGTGAGGGCTGGTCCATATACCTTTGTGTCTCTTACTTTCTTCTCCATCTTTTTTGTTTCCCATTTAACTTTCAATTTTCTTTTTCTCTCCATTTTTCTTTTCTTTTAATTATTTTTATTAAACAATTTTTCATGTTGTTGAGTTACAAAACAAGGCCATAGGGGCATACCCCGGCCAATCATTGCACGTAACAACATGGACAACAATAACAGTTAACATCACAACTTAACGCCAAGTATGTCTAACTAAACACTACCTCTAAACACCTCTCAGGTTACACGTCAGGACTACGAAGGGAGTTATTGTTTTTTGTAGAACCTCATCCCATTCCTCATTGTCTGAATTGAGAGTGGAATACCTGCAACTTTGGATTACACCAGAGTGGTGTGTTGGGGGACCATCTGGCCTTCGCCAAGTTAGGTTTGATCACTACCCATGTACCATGCCTTATAAATCGCTTTCATAGCCAGTGTTTAAGGTACCGCAGAACCCCCCCGACCCCCTATACAGGGTGTTGCGAAGGGCCTCAAAGGTTCCCAAGTGTGCTGTCTCCAGGACGACTGATGCATTGGTATCGTCCGATACCAGTCAGTTATGTGCATGGGTGAGCATTGCCGCTAAGTAGTAGGTGTGAAAGTCTGGGCAGAAAAGTCCCGTGTCCACGGCCTACGCAGGATCTTCTTACTAAATCTAGCTGGGCATGATTGCCACAAGAAGGAAGCCACTTAGGAGTCTAGCTGCTGGAAGAGAGATTTGGGAATCCAGACCGGAGAGTACCACAAGATATACAAGACCGGGAGTAGCTTAGTTTTATTAATTCTCCCTATAAGACATAATGGAGGTTTGACCAAGCCTTCAATTTTAATTTACACCACCGCAGCACCGGGGATAAGTCAAGTTTGAGAAAATCCTGGGTATTGAAAGAGATATTAATCCCTAGGTATTTAATGGTGTCAGCCCATTGCAGAGGTGAAGTAGGATCCCCTAGCCTCTTTGCCTAAGGGTCTATGGGTAGAATAAGTGATTTGTATAAACAAGCAAAAAATAAAGGAATCACAAAATAGAGTCCATATATAAGTTGCAAGCAGCGCTTAAATCCTCACAATGAAGCAAGAACTACGTGGGATCCGATCCCAATTGATGCCAAGCGGAAGAAAGTTAATAAAGATGTGCAGTAGGATGTCATAAATCTTAACAAGCCACCACTAAACCACCGCGTGACGTCAAACGACACCTTATGGGGATATGCTTACCACAAGGATAAGATCAAAACGACCTTTCACACCACTTTAGGAAACTTTCTCCTTCTCTGAATCACTTTATGCAGATACTGGGTCTGGATATATCTCCGATTCATGTGAATAATAAACAACAAGAGTGCTTCCATAGCATAATACTGTATATTTATTCAAAATGATCCCATATTCCCCCCTTAATCAGATGCACATACAAAGTTAAAATAAAAAACCTTTCAGCGCAGTGCCAGACTGTTAGTGTGTTCTAGATGAATCACAGTTGTATATCCGCAAGGATGCACTCACAGTTGTTCCACACCATAACGTTCAGGCTGCTTCCGGGTTTGTAATGGGGTGTAATACTGACGTTTCGTCCAGTAGGACTTTTTCAAAGGATAAGTGATTTGCTCCAGTTGGTTCGGAGGCCAGAAAGGGTTGCAAAACTGTCCAGGAGCCGAAGCGCCCCAGCGAGCGAGGGACCAGGGTTTCCCTGAGGAAAAGGATAAAATCATCCGCGTACAATGCCAGTTTCTCGACCACCGAGCCCACCCGTATGCCAAACACCTCACTCGACCTCCGCAAGGCCTCAGTCAGGGGCTCCATCATCAGGGCAAACAACGCAGGGGATAAAGGACACCCCTGCCTTGTCCCTATCCTAATCAGGAAGGAGGATGAGAGCCTGCCATTTAAATTAATACGGGCCGTAGGGGCCCTGTATAATAAGCCAATCCATTTCTGGAAAGTAGGGTCGTAGCCAAAGGCCTCTAGAACCTGAATCATATAGGACCATCTAACTGTATCGAAAGCCTTTTCGATGTCTAGGGACACCAAGACCCAGCAGTCTCCTCAGGTGGGAGTTGGAGATGGGTAAAGACTCGTCTAAGATTTATGTCCATGGACTTGCCGGGCATGAAGCCGGTCTGATCTACATTGACAAGGGATGGTAAAACCTTCATGATTATGTTGGCTAGTACTTTGGTAAGTATCTTAAGATCGTAATTCAGCAACAAAATTAGTCTATAGGATGAGCAGCAATTAGGGTCCTTCCCTGGTTTGGGCAACAGCACTATATGGGCCTAATACATGCTATCTGGGCAATCTGCGAGTCAGTTTGGGGACCAGTAAAGTAGCATGTGTTTTGTACCAGTCCCCAGGCGAAGTGTAATGAAGCTTCAAATCTCTTCTTGCTTGAGCTAGGGTAGAATAATTCTCAGGTGCAGGATGCCCCGTAAAAAGTTCCAGTGCCTCCCCCTCACTCTGTTCCAATTGAGTGGTCTGGGACGCAAAGCCGGCCCTCACTTCTTTGATAGAGACATTCACCTCGGGCATGAGCCTTGCCCGCCTCCCAGACCACATTAAGGGAAGCGGACCCCTCATTTGTCATCCAGTATTCTGTAAGTCTGGGCAATACCAACTCCTGAATTTGATTATCTATCCAATGGGACACCAGCCTCCAGCATCCCGGCTCGCGGGAGGTACCCAGAGTCAAGCCTAGCTCCAGCGGTGAGTGGTCTGAGAGACCGGCTGGGAGAAGCTGACCCGAACATTAGGTCTATGCGAGATCCAGACCTATGTGATGCTGAAATATATATGAGTATGTCCTATCCTCCGGATGCTTCCACCACCAGATCTCCTGGAGACCAAAAGTGTCTGCCCAAAGTGCCAAATTAAGGGGGCAGGTCTAAGGGGATTAGTAGTGTCCTTGTTATGATCTAGGATGGCATTGAAGTCCCCCCCAACTATAATATTTTGGACCTGGAGGGGGGCTAGTTTTGTAAGGATGGTGTACAAGATGGAGGAGTCAAATGGAGGAGGAATATACACATTGACTAATCGCCCAGCGCTGCGCATACAATTCGAGAATTAGGATGAGGTACCTTCCCCCTGGATCAAGAAGACTTGTTCTACCGAGCAGGGGAGCAACTTGTTCAGCAGAATAGTCACACCCCTCGCAAAGGAGGAATAAGTGGCATGAAACCCCTGCCTGCTTGAGTGCTAGCATTTTACTGCCCGTCAGGTGAGTTTCTTGAAGAAATAAAATGTGAGATTTATGAGACTGCAAAAATTTAAACAATAACAATCTTTTCACCCTGTCATTCAGTCCCCTAATATTCCAAGATATCAACCTTAAATCTACACCCATTTGTAATAGAAAAGCAAAATGACAGTAGGAGCACCACAAACCCATACCCATTCTGACCACAGGCCCATTGCAGAGGTAGACCAGGCGGTGCAGCCGTCCAAGGATTCCGGAGAGAAAAGAGGTGATCAGGAGGGATAAACAAGATGAAAAGCATAGTTCAACAAGGAAAATGGTGTGGAACCTGAGCAGGTGTGATAACTAACCAAAAGTACATGTAACACCCTACCGCCTGGCATAACCCCAACTATCGCCCTAAACTTAACAAAAGTCGCCTACTGGAGGCTCAAAGTTCCTGGGGTAACCCCGGCGTTGGTTCAACCTGTAGCAGTAGGCAAGGGTGATGGAATCTGAATCCCAACACAGTGAGGGGGACCGGGCAATCCGGGGCAGTGATATAGTCCCTCCGGGAAGTGAGAGTACTCCAGGTAGAGATAGAGATCGATCACCAGGTCCTCCACTCCTAGAAGACAATGAAACAAATTAGGGAGGGGGGTCAAGTGCAGGTCACGTGTAGAGGTATGTCTGGGGTAACTCCGGTGTCATATAGGGATCAAAGTAGGATATAGCAGACTAGGATGTGAAAGAACCTTGGATCCAGTGGATTAGTGAGAAGAGTCCTTCATTGCAAGGTGGTCAGCCAGACATCAGCATCCGCTGGGTTATCAAAGAAGCGGACCGCTCCACCATGATGGACTCGCAAGCAGCTGGGGTAAAGCATGCTATATTTAATGTCCTTATACCCAAATCGTTTGCGGACAGGTTTTTCTCTTCCTGTGCAGCTCAGCTAAGAAGTCAGGGAAAAGAACAACTGAGGTGTTGCCATATTTGAGTGTGGGATGTTTGCGAGCTTCAGAGAGAATCTTGTCCCTGTCCCGATAGTTGAGGACGCGGACCAAGAAGGACCTGGGGAGATTTCCCCGATAGCTCGGCCCGTAGGCACCCGGTGGGCCCTCTCAACCATGTAAGTAGTAGAAACATCTGTAAAGCCCAGAAAATTCTTGAAAAACTCCTCCGCGAATACTGCCGGGTGATCCCCCCTCCTCTCCCTCTGGCAGACCGAGGACTCTGACTCTGTTGTGCTGCAGCCTGTTTTCTGTGTCATCCGAATTTGCGCCAAGAGACCGAATTGTGCGTTGTAGCTCAGCAATGGAGGTAGGTGGCATGAGTAGCTGTAACGTCTTCAGTGGCCGATACTCTGGATTCAGTCTCTGACATCCTCCCCCTTATCTTGTCCAGGTCATTCCGTATGAAATTCTACTCCTCAGTGAGGTGGTAAATGCGCACCAACAGCAAAGTCTTGCTCTGCTCGATTGCAGCCAGGATTGTGGCAGTGCTGTCATGAGATGGTGGGGCTGGCTGCTGTGGCCTCATTGGGGTCCTTTCCAGGTCGGCCAGCAGAGGCCTAATTCGCAGACCAGTATGGGATTTGTTTGCGAGGAAGAGGGCAGTGGCACCTGTAGCAATGTGCTGGTCTTGGCAGCTCTGGAGTTTGACTTCCCATTTTTGGAGGAGGACATTTGGTAAGACACCAAGAGGGACACTTATGGAGGATGGGATACTTTGCCCAGAGGAGCATCCAGGAGACGGCCAGATACTACCCGAGCTGGCAGCAGCTGGCAGACCTAAGAGGATCGCCAGCCACCGGTCGCTTGACAGAAGGCACACAGCTGGCAGGTCAGTGAGGGTTTTACTGCTGGCGCACATAGGCAGTCTCTGCAGGGTAGCACACCAGGCCACGACAGTGGCGGATGGACACAGAAGATCCAAGTTCCGGAAACTTGGCCGGACACGCTGCGGCTCCCTCCCGTGGTATGCCGGCTCAGGAAACTAGGCCTCACTAGACCACACTATGCTGGACCGTGCTGCGTCTGCGATACGGACGTCCCCAACGGCCAGACAGGCCTCCGGACCATGGTAAATAGGCAGATTAGAAGGTAGGAGAGGGTGGGTGATCGTCCTTACCTCCAGGCAGGCCGGGATCTGCGTGGTCTGAGGAATCACAGGCCAGCAAGATGGCGGCGGCCGCGAGAGGGTGGAGCTGTGCTGGCCGAAACCCCGCAAAATACTGGCCCAGGGTTGCTGCAGGGGACTGAGGAAGACAGACCGGCATGGATATTAGCTTGGTTCAGACTGTTAGACGCACGCATGGCTGCAGATTAGAGTCAGGATTTCCGGAGCTCCCCACAGACCTTTTCTCCCTTTTTCTTAACTGTTCATTGTGAATTTGTTTTATATTGTTTTATTTCCATGGGTTACTTGGGTGTTCCTTCTTGTTTTTGAGCTACCGGGACGGTTTCCAGGCATTTAAAATAAAGATTATATAGATCATGATTTACTTGTGCTCGATTTTGAGCTTGCCTTACTGTTCCACCTACCCCCGTTATGGCGGACCTTTGTGAAGGCACCTTGTGTACCTAGCAGGGGACCACTAATTATTTAACTTTTGAAACCTGCTATACTCTCCTTCTCACCCTCACCCCCTCTCCTTCATTCCATCCTTTTTCTCCTCCTCGCCCTCTACTACAGTTTCTTTCTGCTCTTACTCCCCCCCTTTTTCCCCCTGCCCTCTGACCAGGAGGGACCCCCGGATAGGTGCTTCTCTGCATGTTTGTTGGAGGCCCTCCCTGACCTCCAGGTGGCATTATGGGTCTCCTCAAGGTCACCTCCCTTAATGTGCGTGGCCTGTACGTTCAAGAAAAATGCTTGCGACTTCTGGCTGACTTGCGCAAAGGCAAAACCCAATTTGCCTTCCTACAGGAAACCCACTTCCATGGTAACAGTATTCCCAATTTGACTAACGGGGCTTTCCCGGCGGCATACCACAGTGTGTCCCTGATATCTAAGTCTAAGGGGGTTAGCATCTTGTTGGCCAACTCGTGCCGTGGGTGTTTAAGGCGCAGCGGTCGGATGCACAGGGTCGTTTTCTCCTACTGAAGGGGACAGCGTTTGATGTGTGGGTCACTTTTGCAAAACGTGTACTTCCCTAATGTGGGTCATCCGCAATTACTGCAGAGACTCCTTCCTAAGCTCCTGGGATTCGCGGAAGAGGATACTTATTTTCGGTGGGGATCCATCTCTTAACGTCTCGCGCGGCGCCTCCCATCTCTCCTACTCCCGGCTGAAACGCTTGAAGGCGGACCTGCATGCTTTACTTCTGGCGGACCCCTGGCGAATGCTTAATCTACTGTTTTTTTTCCCAGGTTCACAACTCGTACCAACGACTGGATTATCTGCTATTGTCGCATAAAGACCTAACTATAGTGATGTCCGCCTCCATCGACGTGATGTTGTTCTCGGACCATGCGCCAGTTCACATGACACTCCAATTAGGCCCTGGAGGCTAAATGAAGCCCTGTTTCAATCTGAGGACGTTCGCTCTGAGCTGCTGACCACTCTGCAGGATTACTTCTCCATCAATGCTGGGTCAGTTGCCAACCCTCTGGTGGATCGGGAGGCCCATAAGACGGTTGTCAGAGGCACACTGATCAAAAATCTGGGCCCCTCTTAAATGGGAGAGAACCCGTCGCAGAGAATAACAACTGCTCTCCCTAATATGTAGCCTGGAGTGTTCTCACAAGGCTAGTCTTGCTCGTTCGACCTTTCAGGATCTCCTTAAAGCTTGTGAGGAACTCTGCTCACTTCTATTTCACAAAACTAAGCAAAAATTGGCCTGGGTGCATCGCACTATGTATGAATTCTCCAATAGACCGCGCTCGCTGTTGGCTAGGGCTTTGAGAGTATATATAAGGTGAAAAGAGAAACAAGGCTATTGGTGTGTATCATGTGTGTTTGTGTCAGTGGTTCAATCCCTAACTGCATATACAAAAAACATTTTTTAATCATAGAGGACTGAAAAACAAGAGGGACTACTAAGAACGCACTGACTATATAATTAATCCAAATATATAAACATTTATTATACAACACATGATATAAGGAAAAATAATGAAAAAGGGGCTAAAAACTGTTTCTGTGAGGACTGGGCCAAATAAGACCTTGATCAGGTCCACACAGTTACATACACAAATAAGACATTGGACATAACAAAAAAACACATATATGGACCATCCGGATGCCAGATGGCTGAGGGAGGGTGTCTATCTCTCAAAGGGAAATCCCAGATAGAAACTACTAATCAATGAAAAATTACAGAGATAGGCTAGCCTCCCTGGTCTCCTGGGAGCTCGAGCTACTGAAGAAAGGAGAAAGACAAAACAAGAAAAGAGAAAGTGAGAATATGTATGTGGATGTAATGGGCTGCAGCTGTTTGTGGGAGTCTAGTTATGATTTCAGGTACACATGTATTGGTTTTAATTGCAAAATAATTGAAAAAAGGAAAAAATTATATTCCAATAGACCTCAATGCATAAAAATAACTTTTATGTTGGTAGTGTATTGGTACAAACACATTGGCTCAAATCAACAGAGTCCCAGTAGTTCAGCAAATGATTAGCAAAGATAATTCAAACGAGACTTCAAACAAGAGTACACATCAGTTAGGTAAAAAGGACTGAAAATTATGTTCATTATTCAAGTCTTGAGGCATAAGTGAATTAAGACAGAATATCCAATTTTTTTCTTATTTAAGAAGGATTTGGTTGAAATCCCCTCTTCTAGGGGGGAGATTGAGAGAATATATGCCCTTTACTTTCATTCCCTTTAGTTTTCCATTATGAAATATAGCAAAGTGTTTTGCTAAAGGCTTTTCTGGATCTTTTTCTTTTATTTCCCTCATGTGTTCTCCGAGCCTTGTTCTAAGCTGGCGTTTGGTTTTACCAATGTATATTTTGTCACAAGGTCATATATATGACTCTGGAGGAAGCACAATTTATCAAATCCTTGATTTTGTAGTCATGTTTGTTGTCAGAATCGTGGAAAATGTCAGTCCTGTCTACATAAGGACAGAGTTGACAGTGTCCAAGGGGAACATGCCTTTACTCCTGGGGTAGTCAGAGCCAATTGCTATCCGTTGATCTCGTGAACTCCGAGTGTACCAAGATATCTCCGAGATTTTTGTCTCTTTTGGCTGTCATAAGTGGAGCAGGTCCCACTATTCTAGCCACACCAGGAGTGTTTGTCAGTACTGCCCAATGTTTTTGAAGGGTCTTTCCCAATGTACACCAAATTGGGTAATCACTCGCACAGGGCTAGATGTAGGAACCTCTTGTGTAGCATTGGTTCCAGAGGTCCCTTCTGTCACGTTTCCCTGCCTTGCTTTTGGCTCTTCTTAATTGTCTATGGGAGTAGCCCCTTTCTCTAAATCTAAAGTAGAGGGCTCTACTCTCATCTCTGTAGTCTTTGGGATGGGGGGGAAGTTTTGTTTAATTCGAAGGAATTGACCGACCGGTATCCCATCTTTTAGCTTCTTTGGATGGTAACTCTCTGCCCTTAGAAGGGTATTTGCTGCAGTGTCCTTTCTAAATGTACTGGTCGTAAGGGTCTGGGCTTCAACGCTTATTTTTAGGTCTAAAAATGAAATAGACTTCCTATTGCATGTATAGCTTAATTTGATGTTCCAATTATTGCAGTTGAGTAATGACATGAAGGTTTCAAGGGAGGCAACATCAACCCTCCATACCAGTAGGACATCATCAATGTACCTGACCCAGGTATGTACCTGGCTCAGGTACATTGGAAGAGTGAAGACCAGATCCTCCTCCCACAATCCCAAATGTAGGCATGCATAGGCAGGTGCCCATGGTGCCCCCATGGACGTTCCCCTGGTCTGCTGATAGAATCTACAATCGAATTGGAAGAAGTTGTTGTCAAGAGCAAACATCAGTAGTTATACTATAAATTCATTTTGCACACCACACTGGGGATAATGTTTTTCAAGAAATTATTATACTGCTTTGATTCCCTATTCATAGGGAATTGATGTATACAGGCATTCCACATCGACCCCTACCAGCAGGATATCTTCTTCCAATTCGATTTCGGTGATCGCGTGTGTCTTGAACGTACGATTGGAGATCGATCACCATATTTTTCAGCATTCCATCAAGGTATTTGCCTATCCGCTCCAGGGGTCCTCTTATAGCCGAGACTATCGGTTTTTTCGGGGGTTCCTTAAGGGACTTATGCACCTTTGGGATTATATAAAAAGGTGGGTATATTGTAGTCCAGTGGCGGCTGGTGCTCAAAATTTTTTTTTTGGGGGGGGGGGGGGCGCAAATGGAAAAAATAATTTGCAGGCTCACTGTGCCCATCAAATGCAACCACTGTGCCATGCCATCAAATGCAGTCACTGTGCCATCAATTGTCACCACTGTGCAATGCAACACAGCAACTGTGCCATCAATTGTCACCACTGTGCCATGCAACACAGCAACTGTGCCATCAATTGTCACCACTGTGCCATGCCATCAAATGCAGTCACTGTGCCATGCAACACAGCAACTGTGCCATTAATTGTCACCATTGTGCCATGCCATCAAATGCAGTTACTGTGCCATCAATTGTCACCACTGTGCCATGCCATCAAACGCAGCCACTGTGCCATCAATTGTCACCACTGCACCATGCAACACAGGAACTGTGACATCAATTGTCACCACTGTGCCATGTCATCTAACACAACAACTGTGCCATCAATTGTCACCACTGTGCCATGCCATCAAACACAGTAACTGTGTCATCAATTGTCATCACTGTGCCATGCAACACACCAACTGTGCCATCAATTGTCACCACTGTGCCATGCCATCAAACGCAGCCACTGTGCCATCAAACGCAGCCACTTTGCCATCAATTGTCACCATTGTGCCATGCCAAACACAGCCACTGTGCCATGCCAATAAACGCAGTCACTGTGCCATGCCATCACACACAGCCACTGTGCCATCAATTGTCACCACTGTGCAATGCAAAATGCAGCCATTGTGCCCCTCAATTGTCGTCACTGTGCCCTTTGTCACCACTGTGCCCATTGATGCCACTGTGCATGTCACTGTGCCCTTTAATTGTCACCATTGTGCCCCATGATGCCACTGTGCCCATTGTCACTACTGTGCCCCATGATGCCACTGTGCCTATTGGCACCACTGTGCCCCATGATGCCACTGTGCCCATTGTCGCCTCTGTGCCCTTTGTCACCACTGTGCCTATTGTAGCCTCTGGGCCCATTGTCGCCCCTTTTCCTGTAAAATGCACTTACCTGAAGCTTCCATGTCCTCCCTCGATCAGGTTCGTGATAACCAGAATCCGGGAACCTGATTGGCTGAAACGACCGTCAGTCTTATGCAAGGTACGCAGGGGGCTGCGTTCCGAGGATAGACATCCGAGAGCCAGAGGGTTGTACTTGAAAAGCCTATCAGAACACCAGCGGCTCTGATAGGCACTTCCTCACAGCCAATCAGCTGCCGCTATTCAGGTAACCGGTGCCCAAATGTCCGGTTATATGAATAGACCAGCGGCAGCTGGCAACAATAACAACACACATTCATGCAATGCAATGAATGTGTGTTATTTGTGATAGGGGGGTGGCGCTGCAGCGCCCTCTATTGACGGCCGCCAGAACTGCAGGTAAAAGTAAAAATGACATTTTAAGCAAAATAAAATGTCTTAAAGGTCCGTTTTTTTTTTACTACAGGAGAGGGGGGGGGGGGGCGACGCCCGGGCACCCCCTATGGATGGGCCGCCACTGTTGTAGTCACTAACTCTAAGGTGTTCCAATTCACGTTTACTGAGGAGACCTTCCCCGCTTGCAAATTTTAGTTTTTGATTCAGGGATGTTACTAGTTCGGGGAACGTGTTGTTACTTTTTCATCGCTTAGTAGTCGATTGACTTCTTTTACATAGCTGTCCTCGTCAAGGAGGACAACATTTCCCCCTTTATCACTGTGTTTGATAATTAGTTTCTTGGCAGATGTTAGTTCCCATATTGCACATCTTTCGTCGGACAATAGATTGTCAGTGTCTTTTTGGGTCCTGTCAATTTTACCTAGGTCTGTATGTACCAAGTCCAACCATATACTCAAACATTTTTTTTTCTTCTGTTTTCTCATTTTCCTCAAGCAATGAATTGAGAATTTGGAGGATCTCCTCATCATTGCTTGTGGCGTTTGTCGTTGTATTGTTGCTATCATTGCGATGTGTGTGTAGAAGTCTCAGAATTACTTTACGGAGAAAGATCTTTGTAGACCATAAATTTGTCCATAGTATCCATTGGAGAAAAAGACACGCCCTTCTGTAGAAGGCTAGTATGTCTTGGTTCCAGAGGGAAACTAGAAAAATTAATGACTTTCATATCGGTAACCCAACCCTGGTCATTCAATGTCCCCGTTGGCTTCTGGTATTCGGCCACTTTTGCCCGAATTGCATCCCGTCTGGTTGCTGCTGATTTCTGGGTGTCTGTTTGTGGTTGACTAGGTCCTCCGATCTCTGTCTGCCTCCGGGGTCTCCTCCTTGCACCCCCCCTTCTCTAAAAAAGTTACCTGTCTGGGGAGATTTTCGTCTTCGTAGTTATCATGTGGGGACCTATTCCCTCTAGAGTTTTGTCGTCCTCGACGTGATCTACTTCTATTTCCAACAGGTAGTTAAATCAAAAATGTCACCTATTTCCCCAGTCATTTAGGTCCAGACGAAATTTAGATTGTTTGGCCACTTTCAAATTATGTTGGATTTTTTCCACTTCTTTTTTAACTAGTTTGTCTTGTTTATTGAATTTGTCTGTATCTTTAAATGGATCTAACCCCAAGGAACTGTCACTGATCAGGGTAGTTAATTCATCTAATTGTAATTTCTCCTCCTCCACTATTAGTTTCATTACTGAGATTCCGTGATCAATGCAAATTGTTTTCCACTTCTCCAGGAACCTTTCATTGTCTAGGTGTTCAGCTGGAACTACTTTATCCCTTAACCCTCTGGGAACTATTTTCTGTTCAATGTATGTTTCAAGATATTAAACATCCCATTCTCTATTTTCTCAATCTATTCCCCCTCCTTTCTCTGGCCCTTACCCCCCTTCTGCTGTGTTTGGTTCTCATCCCCCCTTTTTTTCTTTTTGCTCACACCCTCATTCCATAGCTATTTAGTCATGAGCTTTTCTGATTGGAAACGGTTTATGTTCCATTGAGCACCAATCACTCTATGTGCCCCACGTTTGGGCCTGTTTGGTTGTTGGGCTGCTCTGCTTTCCAAATTGCTGTTAAAATGTAAAATATATTGTATTATATAGCATGGTATACGTTACCAGAGGTTTTTGGTCGCACAAACATTTATCTAGTGGCCTCCACAGGTTTATACTCTGATCCTGTTTCAATGCCTTGCCATTTATGCCTTATTACAGTGTATTGCTGCTATCTACTGTGTTTATCTTGTCGGACGACCCCCTCTCATTCTTCTTTTTTTTCTTGGTATGATTGTTTGTTTACTGATGCTATATGTATTCTGTATTGTTTGCCAGCTATACATTTTTTTGAAAATAATGGAATTACAAAAAAAAAAAAAAAAATAGGATTTTCTGTACTCACCGTAAAATCCTTTTCTCTGAGTCCATGGAGGGACACAGCTCCTTAAATCTTGACAAGTGGGTTATGTTCCCTGTTTACAGGAGAGGACTAGGCAGAAACATGTTAAATACATGTTACATTAACAGAGTTGAACAGCCCCGCCCAAGGGGCAGTCCCTCCAGACATAACCCTCCTCACTGCAGCATGCATCCTCAGTAACAAGCAGCAAAAGGAGGGAAAGGAACTGTGTCGGTCCATGGACGACATAGAAAAGGATTTTACGGTGAGTACAAAAAATTCATGGACGGACACAGCTCCTTAAATCTTGACAAGTGGGATGTCCCCAAGCACTGTCAAAAAACGAGGGGTGGGAAATACATCAGTAAAAACAATTTTAATTTCACCCCAAGACAAGCAGAGCTCATCAACAGAGAAGGTGCAACTTTAAACAGCTGCCTGCAAAAACTAGCGGCCGAAAGAAGCATCAGAAGATACACTCACAGTAACCATGTAAATTCTAAAAAAAAAAAACTTTAACGGGCGAGCAAGTCGCCACTCGCACACCTGTGAGACTGACGCATGATGTCGGAAAAAAAACCCAGGAAGCACCAATTGCCCTGGTCAAAAGAGCCGTGCCCGGAAAGGGAGCCCGCCCCTTAAGAGCATAGGCCTGTATGACAGCCTACCTGATCCACCAAGAAATGATGGTCGACAAGACCGTCAGGCCTTTTTGTGGACCAGACACCGACACAAAAGAGAGTCAGAACTCGGAAACTGAGCCGTAGCAGGCCGGGACACAACCGCGAAGCGCGTACCATGCCTAAAGTATGAAAGGCAACCTTCGTAGGATGTGCCGGCCGAGGACAGAAGGATGGAAAAACAATGTCCTTATTCCTGCGAAAGGCCGAAACCACCTTCGGAAGAAGGAAAGGTCATGGGTGCACCACCACCTAATCCTTATGGAGGATCAGGCATGGCGGCTTGCAAGACAAGACCGCCAACTCAGAAACCCCTCTAACAGAGGTAAAGGCCACTAAAGGGGACAACCTTCTGAGATAGTGTCAAGAGAGAATCTCTGTTACCAAAAGGAAGGTTCCAGAAGAACCGAGAGCACCAGAGTCAAAAGTCATGGGGGGAGAGATGGGCCAAGAGGGGAAAGTATATGACAAACCCCCTGCACAAAAAAGGGACCCACCAGGGAACGGGCAGCAAAAAGCCTACTGAAAGAACACAGCCAAGGCTGAAATCTGCCCCCAAACGGTGCTTTGAGCAATTTTTAGATCCCCTCCAAGCTGTAAAAACAGCAGGACCCTGGACACTGAGTACGTCTGTGGATGTCACCCCATCTCTTCGCACCAAGAGATGTAAGCCTGCCAGGCACGACGGTAGATCCTCCTGAAGAATACTGCCGTGCCCTCAGCATTGTTGAGATGACCGAGTCGGACAGACCCCGGTCTCTTAAAGTCCAGCTTCCAATAGCCATGTTGAGCAAGTCAGTGACTGTACAACAGGATGAAACATGGGACCTCGAGACAGAGGTACCTCCTGCCCTGGCAACCACCAGGGTAGGCAAACCAAGGACGCTGAGGCCAAGCTGGAGCGATAAGAAGCATCAGTATCTCTTAAGCCCACACTCTGTGGAGCAGCCACAATGGCGGAATGGCAAAAAATTGCCGATACAGACCCCACAGGGCCGCCAGCGTGACTGATGTGTCTCTACCAGATCACTAGACCTGGCCACTAGCTTTGACACCCTTGCGGTGGAGACGAGCGGCCAGGTGATCCATGCCCTGTGAGGCTCACCTGCAAGGGAGCCCAGCACAAAGACCAGACACCCTGGTCCAGCATCTGGCGACTCCAGTAGCCCGCCTGCTGGTATACCTGAAGGTAGACCGAAGTCACTGCCGTGGCATTGTTCGGTTGAAACCAGATCGGACAACCTTGCGACCACGAGAAGAAACATAGCCTGATCGCCTAAAATAGGACAAAGACCGTAGACAGGGTCCACAGCACCTGGTGGACCCAGGTGGTCACCCACCCAGGCACTAGCCAGGCCCGACCCTGGGTAACTACCGAGACCAGACGAGAGCGGGCACATACAGGGAGGTGTGGCCGCAGATCCACGCAAGTCCAGCGACTCAGACCCGGCGGGAACCCCCAGGCCCACAACCCTTGAGGCTGGCATCCGTCGTAAATACCGACTACTGGAAGAAAAACTTCCGGACCGAAGAGTAGGGGATCCCGGTCACCAACTCAGAAAGACTCTGACTAGGTGGTGCACCTGAATCTGATGATTTTAGAGACAATCGATTTTTAGCACCTGGACAGTATTTCCCCCGGAAAACCTGAGGGCGAAACTGGGCATACAGTACCGCCTTGAAGGAGGCTACCCACAGGCCCCGGACCAGCAGGTCTCCGGAGAGAAGACCGATTGCGTGATGCCAATACCTTCATCGCAGACTGAAGAGCCTGCAATTTCTCCAAGGGAAGAAGGACCTTCGCTACTGAGGAGTCCGGATCAACCCTAGACACTCCAACGCTGAGTCGGAACCTAGCATGCCCAGGATTTGAACCCGGGGTCGCACACATGGAAGGTGGGTTTGCTGCAACTGAACTACACCTTCTGGTGTTTAACACCCACCCGAATCTTCGGAGGGTTCGAATGGGAATAACACATCTACTAGGTCTGAGACAGAAGTTGCTCTCAGAAGAAAGTCGTCCAAGTAGCCAACGAGGCAAAGCCTCGCTGTCCCAACCAAGTTAGGATAAAATCAAGCTCCTAGCTGGAAACCGAGAGGGAGGGCCACAGGCTGACAGAGACCCTCTCTCCCATAAATCACAGAAAGAACACTGTGAAATGCGCAAAATGGGACATGCATGTATGCGTCCCTGATATCCGAGGATGCCAGGGCGTCCCCCGGATGGAGCGCAGCTACCGAACGAATGGATTCCATGCGGAACTAACCGACGTTCACATGGGGAAACCCACTACAGGATACAGGGTGCAACAATGTAAACTCCAGGCAGATTGGTGTCAGTGTCCGATTCGAACCAATGACTCACTTGCTGCCAAGTAATGGATTTAACCACTACACCACTGTGTGCATAAAACCATTCTGAAACAGACCTATATGAGGCCCTGGACCAGCTGGTCCACTAGCCTAAAAACTTTGGGGGAGAGTGCTCTCTCCGTGAGTGAATGAGACCCCAGAGTAGCAGCCACAAAAGGCCGCTAGACAGACCCCAGCATGGAAACCTGGAAAGGGTCAATACTTCGGATCTGCTATCAGTCAGATCCATACAAGCTGGGGTCCCCGCAATAGGGAGAATGGTCACCTATACATGACACCAGGGGGGTCCACCACCGGAGAAGAAGCCCACCTCTTGAAAAGTCTCTCCTCAAAGAGGCACTGAACTGCCCGGCAGTGAGGGACTACAAAAGCCCTCAGCGGCTTTTCTCATTCCGCATCTAAGAAATTATCAAAGAAGGGCACAGAAGGAATAAACCTACACAGAACGGTCTGAATTGTGAACCCAAAAAAGACCGAGCCCTCGGCGGAAACCCAGCTGCAATAACCAGCTGAAGAGAGTCCCGTACAGCAGTGAGAAGTGCACCTATAATGCCTTATCCTGCACTCACTAGGGGATAACGGGGCAAGGGGCACTCTAACCCCTGCCCGTCCGCAGTCCACCCCCACCCTGGCACGAAAGTGTCCAGGACCAATAATAAAGCCTCTGTGGGAATCCCAGGTGCTAAAACCTGCTGCCATCACCAGCATGTTGGGGAAGGACCCAGATACTGACTCCGTAGCTAAAGAAAATGTACATAATGTGTATAACATGAAGGTGCATGCATCACCTGTCCTTACAGATAAACTGAATCTACACTGACTCCATTATTTAAGTTAAAAACTCCCAGGGCCCTCTCGCTCGACACCCCAGAATCATGTCATATCCATGCTCTATGCTTCTCTATTTGAGGAGTCCTCCACACTCTTAGACTCAGAACGCTCCTACTGGAACTCTGTCTTGGGCTTAGAGATAGACAGGGAGAGTTGGGACTGTATACACTTATACATTCACAAAGGCTCCCTGAACGTCTCTATCCAGGAAAATGGATACAAGCTGAAAACCCGCTGGTATAGAACCCCAGACCTGCTCCATAAGTTCTCCCCGTTGGTTTCTGACCAATGCTGGCGATGTGGCCAGGAGCGTGGCACGTTCCTCCACATTTGGTGGGAGTGCCCAACACGCCAACCTTTCTGGCACAAAGTACACAACTTGACCAAAATGGTGTCTCTACTTCCTTTGGAATTTTGCCCAGTACAGTACCTTTTGCATTTCTCTGACAGTTATAGGTGGAAGTACTTCAAGTCGGTAGCAATGCACATGATTAATGCTGCTAGGATGTGTATACCGGTACATTGGCGATCGTCATCCCCACCCTCTATGGCTGAATGGGCTTCTTGAATAGACAGTGTCGCTGAGATGGAGGAACTGATCTACTCGGCCTCAGATAATATCTCTAAATTTGCTACTATATGGGAACCATGGACAACCTTTAAAAGCTCTCAGTCATATAAAGATATCCTTAATATTGCAGACTGATCCCGCACTGTGGGACTATTGCCTGTAGTTCGGGATGCAGACTCAGACTTATACTACTGACCTGGCGCGCAGTAGCGCTTTGACCACTAGATGCTGGAGAGGGTAGTTGGTAACTTTTGTACCCCCTCTCCTAATTTAGCTTCATTCGCCCTCACCCCCCCCCCTTCCTATGATATATCCCCTCCCTCACCAACCTTCCGATCTCCTCCCCCATGGCCCCCCTTCTTTCTTCCCCCCCTTTTTTTTTCTTCTCTCTTCTCTTCCCTTTTTTCTCTCTTTCTTTCTTCCTCTTCCTCCTCTTTTCTATTCTCTTTCGCTCTTTAACCACTTAAGACCCGGACCAATACGCTGGCAAATGACCCAAGGGGTTTTTGCGATTCGGCACTGCGTCGCTTTAACAGACAATTGCGCGGTCGTGCGACGTGGCTCCCAAACAAAATTTGCGTCCTTTTTTTCCCACAAATAGAGCTTTCTTTTGGTGGTATTTGATCACCTCTGCGGTTTTTATTTTTTGCGCTATAAACAAAAATAGAGCGACAATTTAAAAAAAAAATGCAATATTTTTTACTTTTTGCTATAATAAATATCCCCCAAAAATATATAAATAAACATTTTTTTTCCTCAGTTTAGGCCGATACGTATTCTTCTACATATTTTTGGTAAAAAAAATCGCAATAAGCGTTTATCGGTTGGTTTTCGCAAAATTTATAGCGTTTACAAAATAAGGGATAGTTTTATTGCATTTTTATTAATTATTTTTTTTTTTACTACTAATAGCGGCGATCAGCAATTTTTTTCGTGACTGCGACAATATGGCGGACACTTCGGACAATTTTTACACATTTTTGGGACAATTGTCATTTTCACAGCAAAAAATGCATTTAAATTGCATTGTTTACTGTGGAAATGACAGTTGCAGTTTGGGAGTTAACCACAGGTGGCGCTGTAGGGAATGTATACCTAATGTGTGTGTTTACTACTGTAGGGGGGTGTGGCTGTAGGTGTGACGTCATCGATCGCGTCCCCCTATTACAGGGATGACGCAATCGATGCTCCGGCTGCAGAGAAGCACGGGGAAGCCGTGTGTACACACGGCTCTCCCCGTTCTTCCGCTCCAGGGACGGATCGCCGCACTGCAGCGGCGATCGGGTCCGCGAATCCCGCGGTCCCGGTCCTGGAGCTTCGGACCGGGTCGCGGGCGCGCGCCCGCGACCCACGGCTGGGTACTAAAACCAACGTATATATACGTTGATGTGCCCAGCCGTGCCATTCTGCCGACGTAAATCTGCAGGAGGCGGTCCTTAAGTGGTTAATCCTCTCTGTGTCTAAACTCTTCTAGGATACGCTCGCCCAAACAAATCACCTTACCCGGGAAGCTATTTGATGTGTAAACTTACTCAGACATATTGTATCTGTGTTTTGCCGAAATGTGCCTGTACGAAAAAAGATTGTTGTTTTTTTTTTTTATTTGTATTACTTTTTGTGTTTGGGCTCATGGAGCCGCTCCATTCTTTGTTAAGTGCAAATCTTCACAATAAAATCTTTATGGTTTAAAAAAAAAAAAAAAAAAAACTCCCAGGGCCCAGTTCAGACTGAACAGAAAAAAAACCCACTCCTGCTGCGCTGACCGGGGGGGGGGAGACTCACCACACTGGAGGAGACTGCTCAGCGCTGCTGCCCGTGTCCCGCACTCACAATCTGTGAGGAAGCTGTAAGGGGCTGTGTGAGAACTGTGCTGCGCGCTGTAAAAATCTACACTAGAGGCCAAGGACTCAGGCAATATGGCCGCCAAGTGCAGTATATGGAGCCTGGCGGTGACTGCTATAATATGCTGTATAATGGCGCGGCTACAACAAAATGGCCACCAATGGGATTTTCAATACAAACTGAAAATCCACAAAAAAAATGGGGGCAAAACACAGCATTTTAAAAGCTGAACACAGAGAAAGGCTGCCCAGCACCCCAAAAATACCAGAAAAGCGGGCCCCAACAGTAAAAAAACACAAGCCAGGCGCACAGTCCCCCCAACCAGGTGCCCCCCCACCCCGAACAGCAGAGCAGAGGGAAAAAGGGAGCAGGGAAGAGAGGATACCCAAACCCCAGGAATGCTCAGCCGGCTTAGTTTCCATCACGGACGAGCCCAGGAGCTGATAGAGCTCAGATACCATATGGGGAATGGGATTTTCTGCAATGAAAAGAAGCTCAAAGGGTGTGAGTTGAGAGGGAGCACGAACAGGAGCAGCCTGTGTATCAAAGAAATGTTTAAGCTGCGCATGATGCCAAAAATCCATTGGGAAAGAGCCAGGCCGAGCCCTAAGGGACTCCAGCTGGGGGAGAACCCCACCCTCCAAAAGCCTACCACATGAAGCATTAGGGTCGTCCACCCAAGTCCTAAAAAAAAACCTTTGTTCACCCGGGAGGAACCAGCGAAAGCCCCCCAGCGGAGCCAGTGGGGACCCAGAGGGTGCCAGAGAATACAAAGCATTGATCCTATCCCAAACCCAAAGGACCTGCCTTGTAAGGGGAGAGGTCATAACAGACAACCCTCTGTGCTCCTTCAACAGCCAGGGGGCGTAGGCCAAGTCCCTTCCTGCCATACTCTTCTCCAGAGAAACCCAAAGTCTAGTGTGGGAGTGGAACTTCCAGTTCAGAATCCTCTGGAGAACAATGGCCCCGTAATACCGTCTGACATCCGGAATCCCCAGACCCCCTGCCCGTTTAGCTCGCTTCAACACCCTCATGGCTATTCTAGGCTACTTGGCACTCCACACAGTCTATGAGCATGCTATTAAGTTTATTGAAGAAGGCGCCTGGTAAAGGGACTGGCAGCATCTGCAGAAAAAACAGGACCCTAGGAAGCACGTTCATCTTGAGAATGTTTACTCGCCCAAGCCAAGTAAAGGCTGTTTTAGTCCAATGGGAGAGGTCAGTTTTAATGGTCGTCAGTAGGGAGGGATAATTAGCATGATATAGAGTTTCATACCGGTCAGTCAGCTGGATACCCAAGTACTTAATTGAGGACCTAGCCCACGCAAAGGGAAACGCCGCTTTAAGGCTATCTCGAAGGGACGAGGGCAGATCAATCGGCAGAATTTCAGACTTCGAGAGATTATTGGAAAAGTTGGACAAGGCTCCATACCCATGAAGTTCTCTCATGAGGTTCGGCACCGAGATAAGGGGTTCAGTAAGATGGAACAAAACGTCGTCCGCATAGGCGGACAGCTTATGCTCCATATTCCCAACCGTCACACCCCTGATGTCCCGGTTGGCCCTCACCCTGCGTAACAAAGGCTCCAGGGTAAGGGCAAACAGGAGGGGCGAGAGGGGGCATCCCTGCCTGGTGCCATTCCTAATCGGGAACCCGGAGGAGAGAACACCATTCACCTTGACCCGGGCACTTGGGGCAGAGTAGAAGGCCATGATCCAAGTCAACATAGTCGGGCCCAGCCCCACAGACTCCAGGACCGCACGCAGGAAGGACCAGTCAACCCGGTCGAAGGCCTTCTCTGCGTCCGTTGAGAGAACCAGATATGGAGCCTCTTTAGGGTTGGTATGGATCAGATGGACAGCCCTCAGTGCGTTGTCTTGGGCTTAAGAGGGAGAGACTGTACTTACCTGTCCACGCGATGACTCGCTGACGCATTTCAGACAGGCGTACAACCGCAATGGAGGTAGCCGTCGTACCGGTCTGCTGGGAGTGAGACAACACCACCGCTCAGTCATGTGCGGACCTCGGAGCAAAGCTCACTGGCCACCCCAGGAGTCATGGGGCATGTTGTGGCAGACCCAGGCTCTTTGCAAAGGTGTGCTCACGCTCGCTGGCCGAACGAAGACTACAAGGATCTATAATATCCAGCCTGTCTATCAGACAAGTTGATAGAAGTCAAAAAGACAAAATAAAAACAAAATACAATTATTTATTTTCTTCAGGGTGCTGGGCCCAAAGGGAGCCATACGTTCCTCCTTCCTTGCTAGGCAGAACGAAACTGAGGCTGCATGCTGCAGTAAGGAGGGTTATGTCTGGAGGGACCCCCCCTTGGGCGGGGCTGTTCAACTCTGTTAATATAACATGTATTTAACTATTTAACATGTTTCTGCCTAGTCCTCTCCTGTAAACAGGGAACATAACCCACTTGTCAAGATTTAAGGAGCTGTGTCCGTCCATGGACGATAAGAGAAAAGTGCAATAACTGCGCTTAAAATTGATTCAGGAGTTGAAAGAAAGTCTGCTCATTCTAATAATAGTAATGTTATGCAGCAAAGCGAGTCTCCATCGCCATGTGCTCAGAGAAGGGCCTATGCAGGGAGACCAGCTCTCAAGTGTTTGTGTAAAACGCTTAGGGGGGAACTGATTTCACAAGGGGCCAGGTGTAAGAGGGCACGACAGGTTGACTTTCAGAGGATCTTGACAAACCTCCAGCAGGCAGAGCTTCGTCATAAATGCAGCGGAGATTCGGAGGCCTTGGGGAGGCTGTTGGAGCTTAGGGACCTTTTTTCTCGGTTCCTGGATCGTAAGGTGTGCCGGCAGCTCCGTTACCTTTCCCATAAGTATTATGAGCATGGTAACAAGTGCGGGAGGATGCTCGCTAGAGCCCTCAGGAAACGCAGGGCCCAGAGTTTTGTCCATAAGCTTCAATCCTCTTCGGGTGGGGTGGTTTTCCAGTTCTCCAAGATTACCTCTCTGTTCCGTGACTATTATGCAAAGCTCTAATCTTTGGACTCGACTGCTACACCAGACTCGATGGCATCAAAATATGACGCTATTAGGGAATATTTGGCAAATTCTGGGCTCCCCTCTTTGTCTGAGGAGCAGTGGGCGGAGTTGGAGTCTCCTGTGAAGCCCTCTGATATAGATGCGATCGTTAAATCTTTGCCGAGTGGGAAAAGCCCAGGGCCAGATGGATACTCAAAGGCTTACTACAGCGCCTTTCTCCCGATTCTTGTCGGCCCTATGTGTAGATACTTTAACTCGATTGCCAGGGGGGACCCGATCCCTCCCGAAGCCTTGTTAGCCCATATTACGGTGCTCCATAAGGAGGGCAAGGACCCCTCCCAGGCTCAGAGTTATAGGCCAATATCGCTGCTGAACGTGGATGTTAAAATCCTTGCAAAAATTTTAGCCAATCGTCTTAAACATCTCGTCCCACATATCGTACACCCGGACCAAACGGGCTTTGTCATGGGGCGTGAAGCCCATGACAACGCACTGAGGGCTGTCCATCTGATCCATACCAACCCTAAAGAGGCTCCATATCTGGTTCTCTCAACGGACGCAGAGAAGGCCTTCGACCGGGTTGACTGGTCCTTCCTGCGTGCGGTCCTGGAGTCTGTGGGGCTGGGCCCGACTATGTTGACTTGGATCATGGCCTTCTACTCTGCCCCAAGCGCCCGGGTCAAGGTGAATGGTGTTCTCTCCTCCGGGTTCCCGATTAGGAATGGCACCAGGCAGGGATGCCCCCTCTCGCCCCTCCTGTTTGCCCTTACCCTGGAGCCTTTGTTACGCAGGGTGAGGGCCAACCGGGACATCAGGGGTGTGACGGTTGGGAATATGGAGCATAAGCTGTCCGCCTATGCGGACGACGTTTTGTTCCATCTTACTGAACCCCTTATCTCGGTGCCGAACCTCATGAGAGAACTTCATGAGTATGGAGCCTTGTCCAACATTTCCAATAATCTCTCGAAGTCTGAAATTCTGCCGATTGATCTGCCCTCGTCCCTTCGAGATAGCCTTAAAGCGGCGTTTCCCTTTGCGTGGGCTAGGTCCTCAATTAAGTACTTAGGTATCCAGCTGACTGACCGGTATGAAACTATATCATGCTAATTATCCCTCCCTACTGACGACCATTAAAACTGACCTCTCCCATTGGACTAAAACAGCCTTTACTTGGCTTGGGCGAGTAAACATTCTCAAGATGAACGTGCTTCCTAGGGTCCTGTTTTTTCTGCAGATGCTGCCAGTCCCTTTACCAGGCGCCTTCTTCAATAAACTTAATAGCATGCTCATAGACTGTGTGGAGTGCCAAGAAGCCTAGAATAGCCATGAGGGTGTTGAAGCGAGCTAAACGGGCAGGGGGTCTGGGGATTCCGGATGTCAGACGGTATTACGGGGGCCATTGTTCTCCAGAGGATTCTGAACTGGAAGTTCCACTCCCACACTAGACTTTGGGTTTCTCTGGAGAAGAGTATGGCAGGAAGTATGTTGAAAGAGCACAGAGGGTTGTCTGCTATGACCTCTCCCCTTACAAGGCAGGTCCTTTGGGTTTGGGATAGGATCAATGCTTTGTATTCTCTGGCACCCTCTGGGTCCCCACTGGCTCCGCTGGGGGGCTTTCGCTGGTTCCTCCCGGGTGAACAAAGGTTTTTTTTTAGGACTTGGGTGGACGACCCTAATGCTTCATGTGGTAGGCTTTTGGAGGGTGGGGTTCTCCCCCCGCTGGAGTCCCTTAGGGCTCGGCCTGGCTCTTTCCCAATGGATTTTTGGCATCATGCGCAGCTTAAACATTTCTTTGATACACAGGCTGCTCCTGTTCGTGCTCCCTCTCAACTCACACCCTTTGAGCTTCTTTTCATTGCAGAAAATCCCATTCCCCATATGGTATCTGAGCTCTATCAGCTCCTGGGCTCGTCCGTGATGGAAACTAAGCCGGCTTACATTAGGGAGTGGGAGCGGGACCTGGGGAGGGAGCTCTTAGAGACACAGCTTGCTTCCCTGTACCGCCTGACTCACTCTAGCTTCATAGAGTCTAGGGCACAAGAAACAAACTACAAGTTACTGTCCAGGTGGTAAAGGGTGCCGGCTGTCCTCTCACGCATTTACCCCGCTGTGTCAGATCGTTGCTGGAGGGGCTGTGGCCATCGCGGGACCCTACTTCACATATGGTGGGAGTGCCCGAGGATTCGTCCTTTTTGGGAAGCAATTAAGACGCAGATTGAGGCCATATTGGATGTGGACATCCCGCTTCAACCATTGCACTTTCTCCTTCATGTCCCTTCCATGCCGATCAGTCGCTACAGGGGATGTGCTCTGCCGCACCTTTTGAATGCTGCCAGGCGCCTGATTCCTATTTACTGGAAGCAGGTTTCTGTCCCTAGCCTCGAGGACTGGTTCAAAAAGGTGCGGGAGTGGGTGGCGAACTGCAGTGGCACAGGTGAGCGCTTTCAGTCCATTTGTGCGGCTTGGCTGCAACATACCCCGGGGGGGCTGGGTTTGTCCCCTCTAGTCTAGACTTTGCTATATTGGAACTTGCAGAGCCCTCACTAAGGGGGAGGAGGGGTGCTGAATCGTAGGCCCTGGAGACGGGGTCTGGAGATGTAGGAATCTGAGTGCTGCGCTGAGCTCTGATAATGGCAAGTTGGAGTATACCTGGTGGAGGCTTATTCCTCCATCTCTTCTCCTTTTCCTTCTTTTTATGGACTTTCTACTTCCCTATCTCTTGTCGTTGTCTGTTTGTCTGTCTGTCTATGTTCTG
Organism: Rana kukunoris; assembly: GCA_029574335.1. NCBI lineage: Eukaryota > Metazoa > Chordata > Amphibia > Anura > Ranidae > Rana > Rana kukunoris. Next base: position 404,071,022 of record CM056049.1, on the reverse strand, counting down.
CATGGGTTAATTTGGTCTTTGTTCTTGTTTTTATTTAGTTTCTATTCCCTTGTTCTCCTTCCTTGGGAATTAGTACATGGTCCCCCGTACACCTGCCCAGCTCAGGGGTTTTCTGACGCTGGGGTTGATCCCTTGATTGGGCCGGACCTTATTGTACAAATGTGGTCTTCCCTCCTTCATCCTGGAAGGGGAGATTCCTAGTTTTTTGTGCGGCCCTTATTTTCCAGGTGCCTATGGGCCGGATTTCGGCCGGGGAGGGCCTGATGGAGGTCATTTGACCCCCCCTCCCCATAATGGGCGCTGGGAAGTGGGGGCTCCTAGTTGGGTCCATGCCCCTGGGTTTTGATGTAGGACGGGTGCGAGATCTGGGGGGGAGGGGGCGGCCGCTCCTCCCCGATAGTTTAGTGTTACTTTTTGGGAAATGGCACCTTGTCCTTAAGTTGCTCTGTTGTACTTGTGCACTGTACTATTTTGTATGTTGTTTGCGGACCACGTTCAATGTGCACATCACTTCTGTTTGTGTATGCATGTTCCTTTTCTTTTCCTAATAAAAACAGATTATACAAAAAAAAAAAGAAGATCGCACCACCCCAAAGCGTTATGAAGTTTATTCTGTGAGATGGGATAGCAATCCAAATCATAGAGGCCATAGTACTCAGACACGTTTCCCTTTTAAAACCCATATGCAATTAAGACCACAAAGGAGCCGCATGTTCATTCAAATTTAGCACTGGGGGGAAAACAATGTTAGCAGCCCTTAGCAAGCTGCATGGATGCTAAGAATTTTTTGTTTAATGTTTCTTTGCTATGAATAAGGTTTAGATGCGAGTTACAGAGATTTGCCCTTCATGTTTGGAATGCTATAGGAGACCTTGATAGATATAAATATATATATATATATATATATATATATATATATATATATATATATATATATTTATTTGTATTTTCAAGGATAAGCCTCTGAATCGTTATATTTTTTTTTAAATACTCTTAGATTTTTTTTATATAATGTAGTTACATTTTGGGTAATTATTTTTTATTACTTTTAAAAAAAAAAATTGTAATCTTAATTTTGTTTTTTAAATTCTCTCAAAATGTTGTAATTGTTTTATTATTTTTTCTGTTTTTGAATTATTATTTAGCTTTGGAATGTTTTTTTTTTTAAATGTATTATTATTTTGTGATTTGTTTATTCATCTATTTCATTTTGGTTGTGTTCAGGTGGAAACAATTTTACGTTAAGTCCACCCGAAAGGGGGGTCATTGGCTATGCCCTCCTAATTAGCAGCTGCATAGAGGGTAATTACCCTCTATGCAGCTGCCAATTGCTAAAAAAAAAAAAAAAAAAAAAAAAGAAAAAAATACAACTCAAGCAGCTAGAGTGGTTTCTACCAACCCTTGTCTTAGACAAAATGTATTCAGCTGCTAATTGAGTGTCAATTGAGACTCAATTAGCAGCTAAATACATTTTGTCTAAGTAAAACAGGGGGGGTGCAATCAGCGCAAAAATATAAAGATCAGAAAAAAATAAAAATAATAAGTGTAAAAATGAAAAATACTCAAAGAGTGAATTTCATATGGATGCAAGCTGAACACCAAAAGAACAATCACAAAATTCCTGAAGTAAATATATCAAACAGAGCAGTGCAGCGCAAACCTAAATAGCATAATATTAATATTAAAACGAATATGCTCATACCAGTGAAGACATAGTTGAATTAATAACAGTGAAAAAATAAAATAAAATAAAATAAAAAGAAAGTCCACATTTGCAAAGTGCAAACAAATCCTGTGATCGAAACAGTCAGAGTATCTCCACCATGTGACTTGGAAAACCAATATTTCAAATATTTCAAACGTGATCCCTTCACCAGTAAAGATGGGTACTCTCACCTCACACCAAGACCCTTGTTTTACCAAAGGTCTAAAACGCTTAGAACAAATGGCAGGAAATCCAGATGGCTCAAAGATGTGCAATTGTCAGCTGAAGGACCCGGAGATATGCAAGTATCCTCAGTGGCACCAACGAATCAATATGCAAAGAAAAAAGGCCAGATCTAAGAGCTTCCATATAAACCAGGTCTCTTTAATGAGTAAAAAATGTGCAGGGTACTCACATTCAAGTAGAAAGTACAGGCATAAAACACCATATCAGGCAGCTCAAATGAAAATGTGGGACATCAAGGAGTGACATGGGATGGTTCCTGACCCCGGACGCGTATCGTAATACTACTTCCTCAGCAGGGCGGGCCCTGCTGAGCCGCCCTGCTGAGGAAGTAGTATTACGATACGCGTCCGGGGTCAGGAACCATCCCATGTCACTCCTTGATGTCCCACATTTTCATTTGAGCTGCCTGATATGGTGTTTTATGCCTGTACTTTCTACTTGAATGTGAGTACCCTGCACATTTTTTACTCATTAAAGAGACCTGGTTTATATGGAAGCTCTTAGATCTGGCCTTTTTTCTTTGCATATTGATTCGTTGGTGCCACTGAGGATACTTGCATATCTCCGGGTCCTTCAGCTGACAATTGCACATCTTTGAGCCATCTGGATTTCCTGCCATTTGTTCTAAGCGTTTTAGACCTTTGGTAAAACAAGGGTCTTGGTGTTTGGTGAGAGTACCCATCTTTACTGGTGAAGGGATCACGTTTGAAATATTTGAAATATTGGTTTTCCAAGTCACATGGTGGAGATACTCTGACTGTTTCGATCACAGGATTTGTTTGCACTTTGCAAATGTGGACTTTCTTTTTATTTTATTTTATTTTATTTTTTCACTGTTATTAATTCAACTATGTCTTCACTGGTATGAGCATATTCGTTTTAATATTAATATTATGCTATTTAGGTTTGCGCTGCACTGCTCTGTTTGATACATTTTGTCTAAGGCAAGGGTTGGTAGGAAACCATTTTAGCTGCTAGAGTTTTCGTATTTTTTTTTCTTTTCATTCAGGTGAAAAAAGTTCCAAAATGTTTAGGCTTTGTCCACCTGAAAGGGGGTTAGTGCATAGATCTTAAGGTATAGATAATTGCATTGTTTTTAGTGTTTAAATTTAGATTTTTGAAAAGCAACGTTCACGTTAATTTTTTACATTTTTGCTCGTACCATGGGGATCCGTTTTAGAGTGGGTTCATCCTAAAGGAATCATGGTTGTTTTGATAATTTGTTCAGTTTCAGAAGCTAGGAATACTAGGTTTCAAGGAGGGAACTCTAAGTAAGCAAGCAAGTAGATATTATAGATAAGAATTAGATTCTGCCCTTGTTTTTCACTTCCAGAGTCCTGGTGGAGCGAGATTGGAGAGGGTTCTGGAACAGAGATGAAAGATATTCATCTGGTTGGCAGTCTGTGCCATACCACACCGCAAATTTGTTCTGATAAACATTTAGGAGAGAAAATGGGTTGGAGGTTGGGAGAAGGAATATAACCCATCTAATCCTTCAGAACAAGAAATGTAAAAATAGGATTTTTGTACTCACCGTAAAATCCTTTTCTCTGAAGTCCATGGACGGACACAGCTTCCTTATATTCTTTACTGCAGGGTTATGTTCCGTCTATCAGGAGAGGACTAGGCAGAAATGTTATGGTTAAAACATGCATTCTTTAGAAAAGCTGAACCGCCCCACCCAGGGGGCGGTCCCTTTGGTCATAACCCCTCTCACTGCAGTGAGCAGCTCAGTTCGTCAAAAAGCAGTACAAACCTAAAAAGGAGGAGGGGAGGGTGCTGTGTCCGTCTATGGACTTCAGAGAAAAGGATTTTACAGTGAGTACAAAAATCCTATTTTCTATTTTGTCCATGGATGGACACAGCTTCCTTTTTTTTTTTTTTCACAATCAAGGTATTTATTGTATAGAATAAACACAGGGTACAGGTGATACAACGTATACAATGCAAATAAAGAACATGAACATGTAGGAAGTTAGTACCTGATAATTAACAAGAAAATGCAAAGTATCAGCATTTGGAAAATAATAGTGCATGAAAATCAATAAAAATGGGATACATAGTAACTGGTAATGTACATTATGAAACAGGTAGGAAGAAAGAGGAATGGGAAGGGAGGGGCCAGATAAAGGAGGGGCAGGATTGGGAGGGAGGGGAGGTGGGGGAGGGGGTGACTAGTGATTGGGTTCAATCTAAGTTTCGAATCAAGGATATCCATTCGAAGAAAGCAGTAGACATAAGTGTCACTGAGCATCTTTTTATAATACGGTACATAGAGAGTGGAAATAAGGTATGAAACGGCTTCACACACAAAGTGCTTGGTATTCAGCAGAGTAAGAAAACAAAAACCATGGTTGCCATACGGCATTGAAGCTATTACTGTTTTCTCTTTTCATTGCTAGCAATTCTTCCATTTTGTAAGTATATTTAATCCTATCCAACCAATCTCTGAGCTTTGGAGTGTGTCTTGAATTCCAATGTAAGGGTATAAGGGTTTTGGCAGCAGTTAGTAAATGTCTAGTAATAGTTTTCTTGTATTTGCTTAATGAAAGGTGATTAATGTGGAGCAAACAAGCAGCGGCGTCAAGAGTTATTGTTGTTCCTGTGATATGTCTGGTCCACTTAATAACATCTTGCCAAAAGGCATGAATTGGGGGGCATTCCCACCAAATATGCAAGAAAGTTCCTGTATCCCCCTCGCACCGCCAACAAAGGTCTGAAGCTAAATTAAACCACTTCTTGGCCTTCTGTGGCGTGATGTACCACTGGGTAAGTATTTTATATGAGATCTCCTGGTAACGAGTGCTCAAGGAGCATTTATGGGACATAATGCAAGCCTTCTCCCACTGTCCAACTTCCAGTTGAATACCCAGGTCAACCTCCCACCTCAGTTTATGTTTGTTACTGTCTGTGTTTAAGGGCTGTATCAGCCATGCATAAGCAAGGGAGGTAGCATGTGGGACCCGGGATCCCTCATAACAGAGTTTTTCCAGAGGAGTCAGTGGGCGAGAGAACGAAGATTGGGATTTAGTATTCACCAGGTAGTCTCTCATTTGGAGGTAGAACCAAAAGCCAGGGAAGGAGTCGCCAAATTCAGTTTGCATGGTCTCAAAGGTTTTGACCTTAGGTCTAGCGAAACATTGAGAGGCAAGTAATTTAAATGCCTTCTTACCCTGAAGGCCCGGGAGAAAGTCAGGGTTGTTGAAAATCGGTGTGAGGGGACCAGGAATCGAGGCAAGGTTATGGTGTGTAGCGATCTTGTGCCAAACCCTAAGCGTAGCTGCGATCAGGGGGTGTTTTATTAACTTGGTTGTTTTCGAGTGTAGTGTCCAGGGAAAAAACAAAGTGTGGTGAGAAGCTAATTGTTGCTCCAAGTATACCCAGTCTTTGTCTTTGCCGTGGCAGTGCCAGTCAATCAGTCTAGTAATGTGTGACGCTTGGTGGAAATTGTTGTAGTCTGGTAGCCCTATTCCCCCCTTACATTTGGGTAGTGTGAGAAGCCTAAAATTGATTCTGGGATTCTTATTTGCCCAGAGGAAGCGTATCTGTATATTAAGTAGGTTAGAAAAAAAGGAGTCTGGGATTTGGATAGGAAGGGCATTGAAGATATATAAGAGTCTGGGGAGGACAGTCGTCTTTAAAATCGAGGCCCTAACAAACCAGGAAAATGTTTTGGAGTTCCATTTTTGGAGGTCAGTGGAGATGGATTTCAACAATGTGGAATAGTTAGCGTGGAATAACGAGTCAATAGTAGCGGTCAGATTGACCCCCAAATATTTGAGAGTGGAGGGGACCCATTTAAATGAGTGATTTAACTTCAGAAGGTGTAGCTGATCTGGTGGAAGTGTCAGGTTTAAAGCTTCTGATTTGGACTGATTGATTTTAAAATTGGAGATATAACCAAATGTTTGAAATCATTTTTGTAGATTGGGGATTGAGATGTGGGGCCTTGTGAGGAAGAGTAGCAGATCGTCAGCGTAAGCAGCAACTTTGTATACTTTTTGATTTACTTTAAATCCCTGTATGTCTTTGGAGAGGTTAATAGCTCTAATCAGTGGTTCTAGAGATAAGATAAAGAGAATTGGGTAAAGGGGGCAGCCCTGACGCGTACAATTCCTAATTGTGATTGGATCAGAAAAGGTGTTGTTTACTTTAACTCTAGCATTGAGGGTTTTGATAGAGCTGATATCCAAGACAACATGTTACCTCCAAGCCCTATGACCTTGCATGTGGAGAACATGTAATCCCAGGAGATCCTATCAAAAGCCTTTTCGGCGTTAGTGGATAACAGCATCCCTCTGTTCTCAGACTCATGGGTGAAGTGTATTAGGTTCAGGGCCTTCGTGATACAGCTTCCTTATATTCTTGACTGTAGGGATGTCCCCAAGCAGTGTCAAAATAACAAAGGGTGGGAACAGCAATCAAAAGTCAATCTTCACCCCAACACACCAGTGCTCCCCACCGGAGATGCATCCAAAGATGCACTTACATCAACCTTGTAAAACTTAGTAAAGGTGTGAACGGACGACCAGGTTGCGCCTTACACACCTGTGAGACAGACACTTGACGTCGGAAAGCGCAGGAAGCACCAATTGCCCTGGTCGAATGGCCCGTGACAGGAAAGAGAGGCGCCCACCCTTTCAGGGCTTAAGCCTGAAACACGATCTGTCTGATCCACGAGAAATGTTGGCCGACAGGACCGCCAGGCTTTTCTTTGGATCAGACACCGAAACAAACAGCGAGTCTGACCTCTAAAAAGAAGCCGTAGCAGACACATAGACCCGCAGAGAACGTACCACGTCTAGATAATGTAACGCAACCTCCTTGGGATGCGACAGCTGAGGACACAAAGATGGAAAACCCGAAACCACCTTCGGAAGAAACGTAGCACCGCTTTATCCCTATGGAGGACCAAATAGGGTGAACTTGCAAGACAACTTAGAAACCCGCCTGACAGATGTAATGGCCACTAAAAAGTCAACTTTCTGGGAGTGTCAGGAGAGGAATCTGATGCTCTCAAATGGGGGTTCCTAAAGTGCAGAGGAGCACCAGATTCAAATCCCACGGAGGTAGTGGTGATCTAACCGGAGGAGCCACATGTTGAATCCCTTGAACAAAAGGGCTCACTAGTGAGTGAGTCGCCAAGGGTCGTTGAAAGAAAACAGCCAAGGCTGAAATCTGCCCCTTAATGGTGCCCAAGGCAAGTTTCTGATTCACGCCACGCTGCAGAAACAGCAGGATCCTAGAAACTGAATATGTACCTGGATGTCACCCCATCTCTTTGCACATAGAGATGTAAGCCTTCCACATGCGATGCTAAATCTTCCGAGAAGACTTCGTGCCCTCAGCATAGTGGAATTACCGAATCTGATAGGCCGTGGTCCTTTCAGCACCTAGCTTTCAACAGCCATGCCGTTAAAGCCAGAAACTGTAAAGCAGGATGAAGAATGGGTCCTTCTTCTCACAGAAGGTCTTCTCACAACGGCAGTCGCCAAGGAGCATCCACCACTAGTTTTGCCAGGTCGGCATACAAGGGACGCTGAGGCCAATCTGGGGCAATTCAAATCATCAGGATCTCTTCGGGTTCCGCTCTGTGAAGCAGACGAGGAAGCAGTTTCAGCGGGGGAAGGGCATAAATCAGCCGATAGTGTCCCCACAAGGCTACTAACATCTGTCACGTCCGCCCAAGGATCTTTTGAACTGGCCACGAACCTCAACACCTTTCGATTGAGTCGAGAAGCCAGGAGATCCAAGTCTGGCTCGCCCCATCTCAGACAAAGGAGGTGAAAAACATATGGGTGTAGTGACACCTTTTCCTTGATCCAGCATCCGGCGACTGAGGTAGCTTGCCAGTTGACTACCCCTGGAATATATACGGCCGATAGAGGCGTTACGTTCCTCTCTGCCCACCGCAAGATTTGAGCGACCTCTGAAGCTGTGGCCGCGCTTGTTTCTCCTTAATGGTTGACATACGCCACCGCCGTGGCGTTGTCCGACTGGATCCTGATCGGACGCCCCTGTGACCACTGCCTGATCGCACAGAGTTCCAGAACATTGATCGGCAGGCAAGATTCTACCTGAGTCCAGCGACCTTGTGTCGACTGAACACCCCAAACTCTCCCCCAACCGGTCAGGCTAGCGTCCGTTGTGATCACTGTCCTGTGAAAGGGAAGGAACGGCTTTCCAGACTGAAGAGCCGGAGAGCTCAACCACCAGACCAGGGAAGCCCTAACCTGTTGGCTCATCCGGATTTGACAATCCAGAGACAACGGGGATCTGTCCCATTTGAACAGAATCTCCTTCTGCAAAGCTCGAGTGTGGAATTGAACATACGGTACCACCTCGAAAGAGGCTGCCATTAGACCCAAGACTTGGATACAAAAGCGGAGCGACAACCATTTGCGGGATGCCAACAGCTTCACCGCAGTCCGAAGAGTCTGCATCTTTTCCAAAGGGAGAAAAACCATCGCCTTTGAATAGTCTAAAATCAAACCCAGATATTCTAGGCTTAGAGTGGGTACCAGCACCGACTTCTAGAATTTCAGCACCCAGCCAAATTCTCAGAGGGTCTGACTGGCAATCGCCACATGCTCCTTTAATTCTGCGCTTGAAGCAGCTCTGATGCAAGTACGCGTCCTTGATGTATTCAGAGCCCTTCTTTGAGACCACAGATTTGAATAGAAACCCAGAAACCTTTCCTGCAGCGGCACAGGTACGATTACCCCGCACTTCAGCAAGTCCTGTACTGCCCCCTCTTAGGGCGTCCCGGCGAGCCGGAAAAAGAGGAAGGCTTGAGGGAAAAAATCTGTTCGGTGGACAAGAGAGAAACTATCTTGTACCCTGATGAAACCACTTCGCACACCCACTGGTTGGAAAGCAGGGGGGTTCATCGAGCTGAAAACTCGCAAAGACGTCCCCCCACCCGGAGGTCAGGTGGGGCAAACCTTCATGCCATAGCAGATTTGATTGCAGGCTTGTTTTGCCTGTGAACCCAGGGACGCTTTTGTGCCTCAGCCGGTCCCTTGTCAGTCCGATTACGCCTACCTGCAGAAATACTGATTTTGTGCGGAAAAACCGGGTCCCGGCTTACGGCGTGGCTCCTTACCCTTTCTGAACTGAGGGAGGAGCATGCTCTTACCTCCCGTGACATTCTTAATAATGTCATCCAGTGAGGCTCCAAATAGCCTCCCTCCCCAGAAGGGCAAAACTGCAGGGCCTTCTTGGAAGTCTGGTTTGCGGACCAGCATTTTAGCCAGATTAGGCGCCGGAAAACAACCGTTGGATACCGAGGCTCTGGAAATTAAAGGAGCTGCATCACAGACATATTTGAAGCCATGTACTAACTGGTCAGCTAGTTTCACGCACCCCGGGAGCATGATGCTCCTCCAACTCCTGCTGCAATAATTTTTCCCTTTCAGTCAATGTCTGACACTAGTGCTGTGCCGCAATGCTGATCCCAGCATGGTGAACATGGACCGACCCAGTGCTTCAGACCCCCTATCAGCAGGGTCCTTAAAAGCAGGGGTCCCCTCTATAGGAATTGTGGGTACGTCGTTTAACCTAGACACCGGGGGGTCCACGAAGGGGGGAGTTGCCCATTTTTTCAGCAGGCTCTCCTCAAAAGGGTAATGCATCGCCATGCGTTTAGGAACCAAAAAGGTCCTCTGCGGTTGCTCCCATTCCTTGTCTATAAACTTATCAAAATAAGTCACATAAGGAAACACCTTAGCAGTGCAGGTCAGTTTGTGGGACCCAAAAGGGACCAACACCTCAGCAGATGTCCCAGCCACAACCTCCAGTTTAAGAGTGTCCCGCACTGCGGTAACAAGTGCCTTGTCCTGCGCTGACCCGGACATGGAGTCACCCTCACTGTCCAAATGGTCTCGGTTCGCATCCTCCGATACATCCGCACAGGGTTTACCCCCCTTGCGCCCACACACAGCTTCCACCCTAGCAACTAGGGATTAGCCGAACACCCCCCAGTTCAGTTAGCAACAGAACCTTCAAAAGGAACCAAAAGTTTGCGCGAACTTTAGAACCCCGTTCTAAATCAAAAGTGCTAATTTTAAAGGCAAAAATGAAAGTTATTGTCCTAAAAAAGGGTTTGGGGACCCGGGTCCTGCCCCAGGGAACATGTATCAATGCAAATTTTTTTTTTAAAAAAATGCTGTTTTTCAGTGATTTTAATGAAGCTTAAAGTGAAAAAAAAGTGTAAAATATTCCTTTAAATATCGTACCTGCTGGGTGTCTATAGTAGGCCTGTGAAGTGGCATGTAATTTCCGTGTTTAGAACTGTCCCTGCCCAAAATGACATTCTATAGCAAAAAAAGTCATTTAAAACTGCTTGCAGCTTTAATGTAATGTCTGGCCGCGGCAATATGGATGAAAAACATTATGAAAAATGGCATGGGTAGCGCCCCCCCCCCCCCCCCAGGCCATTACCAGCCCCTTTGGGTCTTCTATGGATATTAAGGGGAACCCTGCACCCAAATTAAAAAAAGGAAAGGTGTGGGGCCCCCAGGCCCTATATACTCTGTAAAGCAGTATACCGGCAGTGCAAACAAGACAGGGACTGTAGGTTTGTTGTTAAGTAGAATCTGTTTGTAATTTTGAACGGTTACATTTTTTGGAAAACATAGGGAATTGTTATCACCCCCTGTAACATTTGTTTTGCTGTCTGTGCACCTGTTCAGAAGATTTCACTTCACTTTCTGTCCCAATGACAATTTTTTTTTTTTTTGTGAAACAAGGATTTGTGATAAAGCATCAGTGGAGAGGAGACACCTTTTTCCCATATTAACTCTTACAGGAGAAAATTTCCCTTCCTAGGGGTAGATTTCCTCTCACTTCCGGTTGTCTCCTTCCGTTTTCAAGTAGGAGTCGTTTGTAATTTGGATGTTTGAAAGTGGGGGCCTGCCGTATATACTCTGCAGAAATGTGGGCCTTAAGTGTTGGTGTTGCACAACACTGCAAGCCCTCTCAGTTGGTCTTGGTGGGCGCTAGAACGCCCTGCTGTGAAATATTAGATCAAGACTTGTAATTACATGCCCCTGTGAACAGGGGCAGAACAATTTGGCCTTAGACACTGGTTCCACAACACAGCAACCCCTCACGGATACTCTAGTTGGAGTGCAGAAATTGAGCCTTGCTGCAAACTATTGCATAAAAAATTGTAATTACACACCCCTGTTAAACAGGGGCAGAAAAATGGGGCCTTAGTCACTGGTGGCAGTGCCCAGAACCAAAAATGTTTTTACAAGCTATCAGCATGATCATTGAGGAAGAGGATAGTCACTCAGCATCAGCATAGGCAGTCTTGAAGGGATCTGACAATTCAAAAACAAATATTGGTTTACATCAGCATCAGGTGCTTGGTAGCTGGTGGTGATCCAAGACTAATTTTTATGAAGGTCAGTCGATCAAACAAGTCGGTGGACAGGCGCACCCTGTGATAGGTTACAAAGCCTCCAGCAGCACTGAATGTGCGTTCCGAAAGAACGCAGGATGCAGGACAGGTCAGTAGCTCAATTGCATACTGTGCAAGCTCTGGCCAGTGATCCATCCTCAAGACCCAGTAACCCAGAGGATTATGTGCGTGTGCAGACACTGCAGCATGGCCATTGTAGAGTTCCACCTGGTGGGCATGCAACAGATTAGGCGGTTCTTGGGCAGGTTGTATTCCTTTTGGAGGTCAGCCAGTCGAGCACTGGCATTATATGACCGGCAGAAATGCACACACCTGCCCAAGAACCGCTGCACCACCAAGTTAAGGTTGTGAGCCAAACAGGGCACATGGGTCAGTTGTCCCTGTGGAAGGACAAAGAGGAGATTGGTGCTATTGTCGCAAACCACCTTTCCTGGCTTAAGCTGGCGTGGCGTCAACCACATCTGAGCCTGCCACTGCAGAGCTCACAGAACCTCTGCTTCAGTGTGGCTCCTGTGCCCCAAGCACCTTGAATGTTGGTTCCGAGGACAAAACACGGGAAGAGGCCATGGAGGAAGAAGAAGAAGAGGGGGTAGTAGCCAGTAGTAGCATTTTGGAGGAATGGTTGCAGAACTTCCAACACTACTGCACCTTGTTCTGCATCCTTCTCAGCTGCCAGCAGAGTCACCCAATGCGCCATGAAAGATAGGCAACGTCCCTGTCCATGCCTGCTGGACCATGAGTCAGCGGTAATATAAACATTACTGCTGACCACCCTGTCCAGCAAGGCCAAGACATTGCCTTCCACATGTCGGAATCACCTTCCGTGAAAGAAAGTGGCATTTGGGAACCTGCCACTGAGGAACCGCACATTCCACAAACTCACAGAAGGGGGCAGAGTCTACTAACTGAAAAGGCAGCAGTTGAAGTGCTAGCAATTTAGCCAAGCTAGCATTCAACCTCTGGGCATGTGGATGGCTGGGAGCGAACTTCTTTTGGCGCTGCAGCAGCTGGGGCAGGGAAATTTGCCTGGTAAAATCTGATGTCCGTGTACCGATAGCAGATTGCTCACAAGCAATTGGCTGTGACACACCTAATTCTACACCTTCATTCCTCTCAGTGCAGGCTTCAGAGAGGACTGAAGGTATAGTGGGGTTGGAGATCCCAGCTGATGAGGAGCAAGGAGAGGTCAGCTTTGTTCTTTGGTGTGGGTCTTTTAGGTATGCTTGCCAACGAACTGCAGGTCAACATATGTCTGGTGAAGCAAGTGCTGCTCAAGCGGGTGATGTTTTGGCGACGCGAGATACGCTTGAGACATATGTTGCAAATGGCAGCGGTGCGATCTGATGCACTAGTCTCAAAAAAGGCCCAACACTGAGAGACAGCAGCGCCCTGCACATGCAGAGCTCTGTGGTGTGATGCAGTCGGTGTGCTGCCTTTAATCTGGCCCCTGGTGGGAATCCTGCCTCGTTGGAGATGTGCCTCCTCCTCTCTCCAATCAGGCACTCACGTAGAGGCAGTGACCTCATCATCCCCTCCCTCCTCATCACTGGAGCAAGCCTGGCAGTATGCTGCAGCTGGGGGAACATGACTGCTAGATTGCTGTCCTTCTTGGGCACCCCCCTCTCTCTGGGTTCAGGTTACTGCCTTCCTCTAGCTGGGTACCATCATCAGAGCCTTCAAAACACTGCGCATCCTTCTGCAGCATGTACCCAACACTGTGGTCAAACAGTTTGGGGGACTCCTCAGGAGGACAGGGTGGGGCTAGGGAAGGAGTGACTGATGCCATTGAGCCGAGGGAAGAGTCCGCGTTGGCAGCTGCTTTGCCAGACAAAGTACCCTGAGCCCGAGGATGAGGACGGCTTGGTCATCCACTCGACCAAGTCTTCGGCATGTCCCACGGCCATGTGCTGATGAGGATACACCATGTCCATGACCAGCACTGTTGCCTCTAGACACAGTCTCCTTGCCCTCTTTTATTGGCTTGTGACTGTCTGCCTCTCCTTGTTGTAATGGCCTGCAGAGAGATGTAGCTGCACAAATCAGGGATATATATATACCGATTATACTGCAGCTAGCAGAATCAACTGCCTGCCTGTAGTATTATTAGTATGAGAATACCAGCAATTGTCTTCAGTTAGCTTTAGTTGCACACTGTTGCACACTGTGCAGAGGACACAGTACACTAAATGAAAATACTGCAGCTCCCTGCTTGTGGTATTAGTATGAGAACACAAGCAATTGTATTCAGGTAAGCTTTAGGTGCACACTGTGCAAAGGACACAGTAATCCAAGTGAAAATATTGCAGCTAGCACAATCACCTGATTGCCTGTCAGTATATTAGCACGAGAATACAGGATCGGATCTAGCTAAACTGAATACAGTGTATAAATATATATACACAACACCTGGGATGCATATATATCCTCTACACACTGTAACTGAAGCTAACTGACTCGCCTGCCTGCTCTATCTAACTGTCTCTCTCTGTCTGTCTTTAACCACCGCCGCAACACACTACACAAGGCCACCACGCAGGCGACCTTATATAGTGTGGGGCATGTACTAAACCCCCTGAGACATAATTGACCAAAGCCACCCTGGCTTTGGCCAATTACGGCTCTCTGCACAGATGGCGCTGTGAATGGCCAAGCATGCGGGTCATAGTGCATGGTTGGCCAATCATCAGCCAGCAATGCACTGCGATGCCGCAGTGAATTATGGGCCATGACCGGACACTTGAATTTGGCGCAAACGGCCTATAAAGTTCATAATTTGACGAAACGCTCAACCGGCCGTTGTTCGAGTCGAACTTACGCTTGACTCGAACTCGAAGCTCATCCCTACTGGCAACAAATGATTACAGGACCACCAACAAAGCGTCCACAGGAACCGCAGGTGCAGGGACACCGGTTGCTACCACCGGAATGTCTGGGGAGGAAATGCCAGTCTCTACCCACCGCTCAGTGACAGTCTCAGGGATTACAGTCAAGCGCAAGTATACAAAAAAAAAAAACAAAGGTGCCCACCCTCCTTGCTGCCACTGACCAGGGGACTCACCGCCCTGACAAGAACTAACCAGCGCTGCGTCCCACTCTCTCTCACAACACAGTGTGTGTCTGGGTGTCTCTGAGGTAAACAGCGCTGTTTGCGCCATTCAGGAAGTCATTTCAGAATTAAAGGCCAAAACCTACACAAAGATGACCGCCCCAGTAAAAAGGAGCACCAGCTCAAAGAAAATGGTCGCCTGCTGTGCATATCTGCGTCACAGCGCAGCTACAAGAAAATGGCCACCAAACGTTTTTACATAATTGCAGTGTGGCTACAAGAAAATGGCGCAGTTTCAAATGAAAAATGGCGTGAAGGGAAAAAGGATGATGAGAAGGCCGAAATGCAGAGAGAGAGAGCGGACTCGGACACCCCCGCAGCCCCCAGCCAGGACACCGAAAAAAAAAAACGGTACCCCTAGTCAGTAACAGCAAGCCCATGCATGGCAAGGAGGGAAGGGACGGAGGGAAAGGAAAGGGAGGACCCCCTAATTGACCTCCCCTAGAAAAGCCCAGCTGATCCATCCTGCCAGACAGGAGGAAAAGTACTTACCCGTCCCTGCGAGGACTGCTGGCGCGTTCCTCACAGACCCATTTCCGAGCAGTACGGAGTAGCTGTCGGCCACAGCTTGCTGCGACTCAGACAGCAGTAGCCCAGTCATATGCAAGCCCCAGAGCATTAGCTCAACGGCCACCCCTGGAGCATACCCATGGGTATGTCGTGACCGGCCCAGCGTGTGGCTAAGGCCTGCTCACGCTCGATAGCCAGACTGGGGAGACTACCAGGATCTATATTATCCAGCCTGTCACCGAGCCGGAAGTTGATAGATTTCAGGATCAAAAAATAAAAAATCTGTAGGACCATGGGCCCAAAGGGAGCCAGGTCCTTCTCTACTAGGCAGAAAAAAACTGAGTTGCTCACTGCAGTGAGAGGGGTTGTTCAGCTTTGCTAAAGATTACATGTTTTAACCATTAACATGTCTGCCTAGTCCTCACCTGATAGACGGAACACAGCCCTACAGTCAAGAATATAAGGAAGCTGTGTCCATCCATGGACAAAATAGGATTTTTTGTACTCATCGTAAAATCCTTTGCTCTGTCGTCCATGGACGAACACAGCCTTCTCAAGTCTTGACAAGTGGGCTATGTTCCTGTTCACAGGAGAGGACTAGGCAGAAACATGTAAGATATTTAAACACATTACTTTAACAGAGTTGAACAGCCCCACCCAGGGGGCGGTCCCTCCGGACATAACCCACCTCCCTGCAGCATGCAGCCTCAGTTCGCAACAAGCAGTACAAACCTAAAAAAGAGGGGAGGGGCTGTGTCCGTCCATGGACGACAGAGTATAGGATTTTACGGTGAGTACAAAAAATCCTATTTTCTCTCATCCTCTATGGATGGACACAGCCTTCTCAAGTCGTGACAAGTGGGACGTCCCCAAGCAGTGTCAAAAAACGAGGGGTGGGAAATACATCAGTAAAAACAATTTTAAATTTCACCCCAAGACAAGCAGAGCTCCTCAACAGAGAAGGTGCAACTTTAAACAGCCGCCTGCAAAAACTAGCGACCGAAAGAAGCATCAGAAGATACACTCACAAACAAGCAGAGCTCTTGCAACTTTAAACAGCCGTCTGCAAAACCTTGCGGCCAAAGAACATCAACCTTGTAAAATTTGAAAAAGGTGTGAACAGACGACCAAGTCGCCTCTTTGCACAACTGTGAGACAGATGCTTGATTTTAAAAAGTCCAGGAAGCACCAATTGCCCTGGTCGAATGTGCCGTGACCGGAAAGGGGGGCGCCCGCCCCTTAAGAGCATAGGCCTGTATGACGGTCTGCCTGATCCACCAAGAAATGGTGGGCGATAAGACCGACAGGCCCTTTTGTGGACTGGATACCGACACAAACAGTGAGTCAGACATCGAAAACGGAGCCATAGCAGACAGGTACACTCGCAAAGCGCGTACCACATCCAACGTATGCATCGCAACCTCCTTAGGATGCGCTGGCTGAGGAAATAAGGATGAAAGTACAATAATAATAATACAGTAATGTGAAATGACAAAACCATCTTCGGAAGGAAGGTTGCGGGCACAACACCACCTTATCCTTATGGAGAACCAAGCATGGCGACTTGCAGGACAAGGCCGCCAACTCAGAAACCCGTCTGACAGAAGTAATGGCCACCAAAATACCACCTTCTGAGATTGTGTCAAGAGAGCACCAGATTCAAATTCCAAGAAGGTAGAGGTGATTTAAGAGGGGGAAGAATATGATGAACCCCCTGCACAAAAGGTACTCACCAGAGAATGAGCCGCCAAATGGGCCACTGAAAGAACACAGCTAAGGCTGAAATCTGTCCCTTGATGGTGCCTAACCACTTAATCACCGCCCTATAGCCGAAATACGGCTATAGGGCGGTTCCTGTACTCTAACAGGACGTCCATGGACGTCCTCCGTTAGAGTCAGGTGTGCGCGCCCAACCGGGCGCGCACACGCGATCACCGGTGCTCACCGGGTCCACGGGACCCGCAGCACCGATGATCGCGGTAAGGAGCCAATGGCGGCGGCTCCTTACCACGTGATCGCGCCGTCCAATGACGGCGCGACCACGTGTGTAAACAAATCTGACGTGCGTCAGATCCGCGCGCCCGAGCGGGCGCGCACAACGCGGTCACGGCGCTCGGCGGGTCCACGGGACCCGCAGCGTCAGTGATCTCGGTAAGGAGCCAATGGTGGCGGCTCCTTACCACGTGATCGCGCCGTCCAATGACGGCGTGATCACATGTAAACAAACCGCGTCACTTGCTGACGCCGGTTCTTCCCTCCTCTCGCTGTACCGATCGGTACAGCGTGAGAGGAGAGCGCGGATGGCTGCAGCAGTGTGGGATGGATCTGTGACTATTGCAGTCACAGATCCATCCATCCCTGCTCAGCCATCCCTGCATTAACTCCTTCCTTCCCTGCGCAAAACTCTGCATACCCCCCCCAATACTCTGCATACCCCCCCCAATACTCTGCATACCCCCCCCCAATACTCTGCATAACCCCCCCCAATACTCTGCATACCCCCCCAATACTCTGCATACCCCCCCAATACTCTGCATACCCCCCCCCAATACTCTGCATACCCCCCCCCAATACTCTGCATACCCCCCCCCAATACTCTGCATACCCCCCCCAATACTCCTCAATACTCTGCATACCCCCAATACTCCTCAATACTCTGCAATACCCCGCAATACTCCGCAGTACCCCGCAATACTCCGCAATACCCCGCAATACTCCGCAGTACCCCGCAATACTCCGCAGTACCCCGCAATACTCCGCAGTACCCCGCAATACTCCGCAATACTCCGCAGTACCCCGCAATACTCTGCAGTACCCCGCAATACTCTGCAATACCCCGCAATACTCTGCAATACCCCGCAATACTCCGCAATACTCTGCAATACCCCGCAATACTCCGCAGTACCCCGCAGTACTCCGCAATACTCCGCAGTACCCCGCAATACTCCGCAGTACCCCGCAATACTCCGCAGTACCCCGCAATACCCCGCACAATACTCCCGCACAATACTCCCGCACAATACTCTGCAGTACCCCCGCGCAATACTCCCCCGCGCAATACTCCCCCGCGCAATACTCCCCCGCGCAATACTCCCCCGCGCAATACTCCCCCGCGCAATACTCTGCAATCGTTTTTTTTTTAGGCTTCCCAGCCTAGAGGGGAGATGTGGGGTCTTATTGACCCCATATCTCACTGTAAAGAGGACCTGTCATGCTATATTCCTATTACAAGGGATGTTTACATTCCTTGTAATAGGAATAAAAGTAACCAAAACATTTATTTTTGGGGAAAAAGGTGTCAAACTAAAATAAATAAAGTAAAATGAACAATAAAAAAATAAAAAAAAAATTACAGCGCCCCTGTACCCGTGTGCTCGTATACAGACGCGACCGCACACGTAAGTCCCACCCACATATGAAAACGGTGTTCAAACCACACATGTGAGGTATCGCTGCGAACGTTAGAGCGAGAGCAATAATTTTGGCCCTAGACCTCCTCTCCAACTAAAAAGATGTAACCAGGAAAAACATTTAAAGCGTCGCCTATGGGGATTTTTAAGTCGCATAGTTTGGCGCCATTCCACAAGCGTGTGCAATATTGAAGGGTGACATGTTGGGTATCTATTTACTCGGCGTAACTTCATCTTTCATATTATGCAAAAACATTGGGCTAACTTTACTGTTTTTTTTTTTTTTAAGCACAAAACTGTTTTGTTTCCAAAAAAAACGCGTTCGAAAAATTGCTGTGCAAATACAATGCGAGATAAAAAGTTGTAACGGCCGCCATTGTATTCTCTAGGGTCTTTGCTAAAAAAGCATATATAATGTTTTGGGGTTCTATGTAATTTTCTAGCAAATAAATGATGATTTTTCCATGTAGGAGAGAAATGTCAGAATTGGTCTGGGTGTTCCAGAACGCCTGATGGCGTTCCCTGCATGTTGGGCCTGTGTATGTGGCCACGCTGTGTAAAAGTCTCACACATGGGGTATCGCCATACTCGGGAGGAATAGCAGAATGTGTTTTGGGGTGTAATTTGTGGTATGCATATGCTGTGTGTGAGAAATAACCTAATAATATGAACATTTTGTGGAAAAAAAATTAAAATAAAAAAATCTTGATTTTGCAAAGAATTGTGGGGAAAAAATGACAACTTCAAAAAACTCACGATGCCTCTTTCTGAATACCTTGGAATGTCTTCTTTCCAAAAAGGGGTCATTTGGGGGGTATTTGTACTTTTCTGGCATGTTAGGGTCTCAAGAAATGAGAGAGGCTGTCAGTACATCAGATGTGATCAAATTGATCAATTTTCAGTAATTGGTACCATAGCTTGTAGACCCCATAACTTTCACCCAGACTAAATATTATCCAATTTTTTTTTTTTTTGTTACCAAAGATATGTAGCAGTATACATTTTAGGCCAAATTTATGAAGAAAAATTACTTTTTTGCAAAATTTTATAATAGAAATGAAGAAAAATTCATTTTTTTACAAAATTTACGTTCTTTTTTCATTTATAGCGAAAAAAATAAAAACCGCAGAGGTGATCAAATACCACCAAAAGAAAGCTCTATTTGTGGGAAAAAAAGGACAAAAATTTCATTTGGTTACAGTGTTGTATGACTGAGTTATTGCCATTCAAACTGTGAGAGCACCGAAAGCTGAAAATTGGTCTGGTTATTAAGGGGGTTTAAGTGCCCAGTGGTCAAGTGGTTAAGGCAAGTCTTTGATCCACTCCACACTGTAAAAACAGCAGGATCCTGGACACCGAATAAGTCCGTGGACGCCACCGCATCTCTTCGCACATAGAGATGTAGGCCTTCGGAAAAACCTTGGTCCCTTAGTACCTGGCTTTCAATTGCCATGCTGTTAAAGCCAGCGACTGTAAAGCAGGATGAAGTATGGGACCTTGAGACAGAAGGTCCTTCCGCATTGGCAGCCACCAGGGCACATCCACCACCAGGAGCATGAGATCGGTGTACCACTGACGCTGAGGCCAATCTGGAGAGATAAGAATCATCAGGATCCCCTCGGCCTCCACTCTGCGGAGCAGCCGAGGAAGTAACTTCAACGGAAAAAAGGCATAAAGTAGCTGATACTGACCCCACAGGGCTACCAATGTGTCTGCCCAAGGATCTCTGGACCTGGCCACGAACCTCGACACCTTGCGGTTGAGACGAGAGGCCAGAAGATCCACATCCGGTGTGCCCCACCTCCTGCAAAAGGCGTTGAAATACCTCCTGATGCAATGACCATTCTCCCTGGTCCAGCATCTGGCAACTCAGGTAGTCTGCCTGCCAGTTTGACGCCTGGAATGTTGAGCTACCTCGGATGCTGCAGCTGTGTTCCCCCTGATGGTTGACATATACCATCGCTGTAAAAACCTTCACAGTGCAGTCTGATTTGTGTGACCCAAAAAAGACAGAGCCCTCAGCTGAAGCCTTGCAGCACTATCCAGCTTAAGGAGTCACCTATACCACTGATAAGCGCATTGACAAGTGCCCTGTCATGTACCAACCCAAGTGAGGGGTCTTCCTCAAAAGGAAGGTCCTGGTCCACATCTTCAGGCAAAACAGAACCAGGGACCTGAGCCGCAGCCAGGTACTGGTCTGAGTCAGAGCATTCCCCAGGGGATAGCAGGGGCGTTTTTTTTACCCCCCCTTACGCCGCTTCCACCCTGGCAACAAATGTTTCCAGGACTGCCGACAAAGTGTCCATGGGAACCGCAGGTGCAGGAGCACCAGCTGACACCTCTGGCATGTTTGGGGAAGAAGAACCAGAGGTAAGTAAAACCTTGGACAGAGGCGTGGCGGTGGATGCGATATACTTGGATTTTGCAAAAGAGTTTGATACAGTTCCGCACACACGGCTCATGTGTAAGGTAAAGTCTACAGGATTGGATATATCAGTTTGTAAATGGATAGAAAACTGGCTAAAAGACAGAATTCCGAGAGTCGTGGTTAATGATTCTTACTCTGAATGGCCTAAGGTTATCAGTGGTGTACCTCAAGGTTCAGTGCTGGGACCCTTACTTTGTAATATCTTTATAAATGATATTGGGTCGGAGATCAAAAGTGACATTTCTGTCTTTGCAGATGACACCAAGCTATGCAGTGGAATAACGTCCTTACAGGATGTCACCAATTTACAAGCCAACCTCAATGCTCTGTCTAATTGGGCGACTAAGTGTCAGATGAGGTTTAATGTTGATAAATGTAAAGTTATGTACTTGGGGGCTAAGAAGGCATGCATGCATCATACATACTAGGAGGAGTACAATTGAGGGGATCCATAGTGAAGGATCTGGGGGTTTTGGTAGATCATAAGCTCAATAATGGCATGCAATGCCAAGCTGCGGTTTCCAAAGTGAGCAAAGCCCTTTCTTGTATTGAGAGGTATGGACTCCAGAGAGAGATATAATTTTACCCCTGTACAAATCATAAGTAAGACCTCATCTGGAATATGCAGTCCAGTTTTGGTCTCCAGTTCTCAAAAAGGATAATTGGGAAACTGGAGAAAGTACAGAGAAGAGCAACCAAACTGATAAGAGGCATGGAGGAGCTCAGCTATGAGGAAAGATTAGAGGAATCAAATTGATTCACTCTGGAGAAGGAGAATAAGGGGGGATATGATCCACATGTACAAATATATAAGAGGTCCATATAGACGACTTGGTGTTGAGTTTTTCACTTTACGGTCAACACTGAGGACAAGGGGGCATTCTTTACGTCTAGAGAAAAAGAGATTTCATCTTCAAATACGGAAAGGTTTCTTCACAGTAAGAGCTGTGAAAATGTGGTACAGACTCCCTCCAGAGGTGGTTCTGGCCAGCTCAGTAGATTGCTTTAAAAACGCCTGGATACTTTCCTAAATGTACATAATATAACTAAGATTTATAGGTAAAGTTGATACGGGGAAAATCTGGTCGCCTCTCGGGGGATCAGGAAGGAGTTATTCCCCTGCTGTAGCAAATTGGATCATGCTCTGCTGGGGTTTTTTGTCTTCCTCTGGATCAACTGTGGGTATGGAGTTGGGTGTATGGGATTGTACTATGTTTTTCATTTTGTTTGTTAATTTTTTTTGTGGTTGAACTGGATGGACTTGTGTCTTTTTTCAACCTGACTATGTAACTGACTTCCATTACAGACAGCTCACAGGGCCCTGTTCAGACTTGAATAAACAACCCACCCTCCTGCTGCGCTGACTGGGGGGTTACCCAGGGGACTCACCACCACAGGAGGAGACTGTACAGCTCCTCCTGCCCACCCTCAGTACACAGCGTGTGTGTTAGGAAGAAAAAAATGTGAGGTAAAGCTGTAAGGTAAAGTTGTGGAGACCTGTGCTGTGCGCCGTAGGAACCAGCACTAGAGGCCAAAATCTCTTCCAAAATGGCCGCCAGATGCCTCAGATAGATATTTGGATAGTTACGGCCGCATGTAAAGTCCCAACAATTATTTTTAAAATGTTAATAGGGATGGAAACACACACTTGTCTATTTTATTACTCCATGTTTTGCTATTGATGTTCATTAAGTGCCAGTACAGGTTACTTTCAACATTGGGACACTCTGCTTTTATCAGATTGTGGATTGGGATTTCTGGGGGGATGCGCATTCATCCCCAGGAGCTGTGACACACACCGTGGCTATCCCCCACTCCCTTGCCTTTTTTTTTTTAAAGGTAAATTTTTATTTTGAGATTTTTGTACATACAAAACAGACGGTACAAACAAACACACATCCTAGGCGAACATCGCCCGGTACATCATTTTATAAAACTTTGGTAGCTGGTACACATTGAGCATTTTCATAAAAACAACAGAATCGTTAATTTACTCACTTAGGTCTATACAACGGGCAGAGGTATCAGTCATCAGTCAAAGTTCAAGGAGCAGGAGGTATGGTGTTCTCTGAATCAACCCAAGAGCCCCAGACATTCAAGATTTTTTTTGGAAACCCTCTAGCCTCATATGTCATCTTATACAGTGGTATAGCATGATTGATGGTGGTGAGCCAGAAGGCAATGGTAGGTAAGGATGGAGACTTCCAGTGGAAGGTTATATACTTCTTAGCATAGAACAGTACTATCCGCAGGAAGGTTTGCATATTCTTAGATATAGTCTTGTCATCAATGTGGCCCAGTAAACACCTCAGAGGATTACATATATTTGGTATCTGCGTCAGCGAGCTAATGAAGACCGTGACCTCCGACCAGAACTTTCTAAGCGGAGCACACTCCCACATAATATGAAAGAACGTGCCATCGGTCGTGCCGCATCGAGAGCATAGCGCTGAAGGGATTCTGTTCAGTTTAAACAGTAAGCATGGTGTGAAGTAGGATATGTATAACAGTTTGGTCTGTATTACCTTGTCACGGGATGAAATGACAGAGGGGACCTGGGGGGGCAACACCTCCTGCCAGATCTCCTCCGTCAGCTCTGGGATGTCGGCTCTCCAGCTAGCAGCCGCTTTGCTCAGCCTTTGAGTTGTAGTGTGCAGGAGAGACCCATAATATGTGGAGACTAACTTGGTGTGCGAGGGGTCAGTTAGTAGTCGCTTCAGCTGAGAAAGCTGGACGACTATGTTACGAAGGCCAAACTGCGTTGCTGCAGTGTGGCGTATCTGTAGGTAAAGGCAGTAAGCCGTGCGTGGCAGATTATAGTCCCTACAAAATTCCTCAAAAGTACGAAACACCTTGCCTGAGAACAGATGTAAAATTGTTCTTACCCCCCTTTTCGACCAGAATCCCCCATCCGATCTACGGAAAAATTCCGGAAGGTTAGGATTCCCCCACAGTGGATTGTTCGGTGAGTATGTATTACTGCTGGAGGGGACTTGCAATTTAGTGAGTTTATTAATCCGTAAAGACATAGCTATAATACTCGTTCCCTCCCGCCCCTCAAGGGACATACAATGAATTACATTTCTCCCTCGCCTTATTGGTTGCGGGGCTGGGGGCCTGCACTCGCTGTGCATCAGCACCACGCTCCCTGCACGAGCACGTTCTGTGTCTTACTGACGCCACACGCTGACGTTGGACTATTTCCATCTGCACGCAATATGATGGAGGCATTGTGCGCCTATATATGGGCGCTGATCGCTTCATTGTGGCCACTTCCTATCCTCTCATGGTACGTTCCAAGCGGGACGTTGGCGGGTACGGTATGCACCTCTCTACTTATCTCGGCACTTTCACACTATTTCTGCTATTCCTCACCCCTAGACTTTGGCAATGCTTTGCAGTGGTGTCTGTTATATATATTTTGCCTTAAGTCTACATCATTTTCCATCATTTCCACATTAAGGTGCCTCCCAGTTACCTCCTTCTCACCATTATCTAACCCCTTCATTCTTCTCTCTCTCTCCATCTCAGCACACCACCCCCATGCTCATTATTTAATATTTGTTACAGATGCCCTTTTGGGCTCCTATTCACCAATAGCATTGGAAGGGGGATTCTCTCTGTGTAACGGTTCTTCACCTTCCATTTGGACTGCCTCGCCGCCGCACTTTTTCCACCCCAGCTCCCGGATGGTTTGTTCCTTATCCCTTGGCACCTCCAATTTTTAGCACTAACAGATACCCTCCCATGTTATTTTTACAATATACCTACAGGTAAGAGTAATAGGATTACAGGTGCTGTTCCCTCTCTTACTGCCTTAAATACCATTAGTTAGGAATTATATTATAGGTGTCCCCAAAGAGTTGCTCCTGATGAGTGTATACCAAAGCGCCAAGCTTTTATATTTGATGTCATATAACAGCAATCATGTGGCAACCATGGGTTTAAATTGGTAAATATAAAAAGTTGATGAGCGCAAACTCAATTACACCTTTTGTGTCAGATATACTCACTAAGGAGTAGCGTGACTTTAAATATGTGCCAACAGATAAATACAATCTGTGAAATAATAACCGTGTCTACAGACTTCATATATGAACAAAAATGTGATACAAAAACCTAATAAGACTTGTGCATATGGAAACAATACCTGTGGCCAATACAAAAAGTGACAGTGCAAATATAAATATCCAGATGACTGACTGCTAATGACATTCCAAACGCTTTGTGATCAATGAAAACACATCATATACAACAGTCCATGTTATAATGACTTGGATTCAAAAAGGAGGAGAAAGTTTCAAATACTGATCTTCCTGGTGGATGGGCTCACAGAGCACTTACCTTGAAGCAGGATGAAGTCATGTGACATAACGACATGCGTCAGGAACAGCTCACAAGACCGGAAGTGACGTGTGATCCGTCCCCCAGTCTGTTTGGAAGCTATCTATCTCTGCTGGTTTTAAATTTTATGCATGTAAGCGCATATATTTTTTATTAAATTGTTTTTATCCCTGCATACGTCACTAGTTTTCTTTATATGACACAGGGATGGAGATGTGTTTGCGATACCCTTATACATTTATGTGTTTTTTTTCCAGTGCTCTTTACTACTATACCAATCATAGGTAGGGGCAGTGACACACCCCCAGCCACCTGCCCTCTATCTACTCATCAGTATTTATGTGCCTCTATTGAGGAGACTTTAAAAGTTTAGTTAGGACTGCAGTTACACAGAGAGCATTGGCGAGGCCTGCAGCTTAACCATGTATTTGCAAATGCGTGCAACCAATCCTCTGTTTTTAATGCACAGTTAGACAGTCGAATTTGGTTTGCTGTTTTGATGGTAAGTTTGAGCCTGGTTATTACGTATACAACTTTATTTATACTTACTTTTTGCTTAAAAACGCAAAAGTCCCATTTGACTAGATCAGTTCTAGACCTGTGCCATATTCAGAGAATATACAGAGAATATTCTGGAGTAACAAGATTGACCTCCAGAATTATACTCCCTAACCACTGAATACCTGAGCAATTTGATTGGCAGTCTTTGATCTACATCCTGTGGTTCAGAGTGACAGATAATGACCCCAGCCGGAGACTTCAATCATCACATATTCCTAATTTTGCATACTAATAAGCTTCCTCTGATATGTAATTTGATTACATGTGGCCTGAGCACATCAGAGTTATTATCTGTCCCATTTGATATGTGTGGTAAATCTTGATTGGCCCCTAACCCCTATTGATATGTGTAATATGTGACCTGAGTACAGGTTTGATGTGTAAAATAGACTCATCCTGTCTCTTTGCCTATCCGACAAGCGTCTTTTGATGTGTAACATGTAATTATCTTAACAGGTACCAAATGTCAACTGAAATCTGGCCTGGTCAATTTTAGACTTATAATATAATAATACAATGTACACACACACACACACACACACACACACACAATATATATATATATATATATATATATATATATATATATATATATATATATAAAATATCCCACATTAATTTGGCCAATATATTACAACATATTCCCCACTTAAGTCGCTTCTAACTACTAGAACTGACTCATAAATCAAGTAACAAACATCATTATGGTTTGAGGTACTGCATGCTTTACAATGGCTCATATGAAATATTAAGTTGAGACTGGTTACATCTCTCTTCACCAACCTCTAAAATATCCCCATGAAACAGTTACTAGATAATATAACTTTAGACCATGACTGGAAAAGGATTAAGTAAACATCAGTGGCCCGTATAGCTGTTAGGCCTAATTTCAAAGATTGCTCCTTTTTTTTTGTAAATCACATTACGATCTTACATATTATGCAAAAACGAACTGATGTCACCGTCCATTCTGACTTCATCGCATCTCTCACCATCTCACTGAAAGTAAAGCTTGGTATGTTTTTGGAGGTCCAATCCACATAAGTCCAGTCAGGGCCGGCCTTAGGTGTTCAAGCGCCCTGTGTGAGCTAATCCAGTGGCGCCCCCCCCCCCCCCCATCTTCACCCCTCGCCTCCTGGTCATCTAAACATACACAAAGAGGAAAAATATATTTCAACAAATAATTTGATTTAATAACAGTTCATTTAAGTGCTTGTGCAAACACTGCAATCTTATTTAAACATATACTGTTCAATCTCCACACACATATAATACTGTATGAATAGTGGTATTATTCCACTTCAAAATGTGTTGTGGGGGCTTTTTCAGCATAAGAAAATATGCTGAAAAAAACTCGGCTTATACTCAAGTATATATGTGGTAGCGGCAAGTTCCATATTTTTACAATAATTTGCCATTTAGCGCTAAAAACAGGCAGAATTCAACAAACGAGCATCAACTTTAATCGGATGTCCCTCTAGGTTTGCCCCACCAATTTTCACACAATATCTGCCAAACCCTTGGTGAACCAAACCTGGGCACAGGGGGGGGGGGGGGGTGACAGAGAGGAGTGAAGGGTGACACACAGAGAGAGAGAGAGAGGGTGACACACAGAGAGAGAGAGAGAGAGGGTGACACACAGAGAGAGAGGAGGATGACACACAGAGAGAGAGAGGAGGGGGTGACACAGAGAGAGAGAGGAGGGGGGTGACAGAGAGAGAGGGGGGCTGACAAAGAGAGAGAGGGGGTGACACAGAGAGAGAGAGAGGGGGTGACACAGAGAGAGATAGAGAGAGCAGAGCGGGTAAAACAGAGAGAGAGAGAGAGAGAGAAGGGGGGTGACAGAGAGAGAGAGAGAGAAGGGGGGTGACAGAAGAGAGAGAGAGAGAAGGGGGGTGACAGAAAGAGAGAGAGAGAGAGAGAGAATGGGGGTGACAGAGAGAGAGAGAGAGAGAGGAGGGGGGTGGCAGAGATAGAGGGGGGTGGCAGAGAGAGAGAGGAGGGGGGTGACAGAGAGAGAGAGGGAGAAAGGAGGGGGTGACAGAGAGAGAGGGAGAGGGGTGACAGGGAGAGAGGAGGGGGATGACAGAGAGAGAGAGAGGGAGAGAGGAGGGGGGTGACAGAGAGATAGAGAGAGGGAGAGAGGAGGGGGGTGACACAAAAAGAGAGAAGGGGGGTGACAGAGAGGGGGGGTGACACAGAGAGAGGAGGGGGGGTGACAGAGAGAGGAGGGGGTGACACAGAGAGAGGAGTGGGGTGACCCAGAGAGAGGAGGGGGTGACACAGAGAGAGGAGTGGGGTGACCCAGAGAGAGGAGGGGGGTGACACAGAGAGGAGGGGGTGATTAACAGGAAGGGGGCTGACAGAGCAGATGAAAGCTACCTTAGGGAGACACACAGCAGGCAGGAGCGGGAGCAGGCGCACCGCGCGATTATTCACAGTCCAGCCCCGCCTCCACATGTTACCAGCAGCCTCCGCCGGACCTATCGCAGATCTTCATGTTCGGCCAATCACAGGGCACCCGCTGGGCTTAGACTGCACCGACACTGTGACTGATAGTGTAGCTGGCACAGGAAGCGCACGCGGCGCCACTCCAGATGTTGCAGCCGGGGCCAGAGAGATCCGTTGTCACTGGAATTTGTGCCCGGGTTTCAGGGAGCTGTGATAGACGCATGGCGCCCCTGTTTTCCATGGCGCTCTGTGCGGCCACACGGCTCGCACACCCCAAAGGCCAGCCCTAAATCCAGTTTTCTCTCATCTCCAGGCTCAATGTTTTCATTTTTAAAGATGCTTTTACACAAACATGAGCAAATCCTGAAATTCTACTTCCATTATTATAGTAAGAACCACCATTAATGTACCAGTAGTCCCTTTCAAGGTCAAAAAGGTTTGCATACGGCAGTAAAAATTCTGTGCCGCAAACTATGTCCTTGTACTTGACATTCATGAGCTTCACCTTCATTCATTAATCCACCAATCAGGACACTAGGTTCTTTTAACATCAAACTCTCAAAGCCGTTGTCCATCTCGCCAGCCTTTAACAATTCATATCTGCTTCATTCCATTTCCCATTTGAGCAACGATGACCTTTTGTGTACCTATCAAGTAATTTGTTGATTGCCAGCCACCATTTGCTTTCGTAATTTGCTGTAGGCCGACCCCTCATTGCCCTCATAATAAAGCCGTTACTTGTATCATTCAGTCCAAAATTCCACCAGAATGGTATATCCCCATGCGATGGTTTAGATAGAGATAGAGAGAGCAGAGCGGGTGACACAGAGAGAGAGCAGAGCGGGTGACACAGAGAGAGAGAAGGGGGGTGACACAGAGAGAGAGAAGGGGGGTGACACAGAGAGAGAGAAGGGGGGTGACACAGAGAGAGAGAAGGGGGGTGACACAGAGAGAGAGAGAGAGAGAGAGAGAGAGAGAGAGGAGGAGGGGGTGGCAGAGAGAGAGGGAGAGAGGTGGCAGAGAGAGAGGGAGAGAGGTGGCAGAGAGAGAGAGGGAGAGAGGTGGCAGAGAGAGAGAGGGAGAGAGGAGGGGGTGGCAGAGAGAGAGAGGGAGAGAGTAGGGGGTGACAGAGAGAGAGAGAGGGAGAGAGGAGGGGGTGACAGAGAGAGAGAGGGAGGGAGAGAGGAGGGGGGTGACAGAGAGGGAGAGAGAGAGAGGGAGAGAGGAGGGGGGTGACACAAGGCGGCAGTGGAAATTCTTGCCAGTATTTTTTCCCATGAAATGTAGAAAGGTCTTTTTCATCCATATATGTCATAGCCTTAAGCATATTATAAACAACGGATTCAACAATGTCTCAAATCATGACTAGGGTGATGAATTTCACACGCCCCTCTTATAAATTTAGGAAAACCACCCAACATACTATAATTTATGCTAAGCCATTGTGCAGCATCACCTCAGATGTCAAATCTATTGATATCAATATGCATTATGTCATATGTACAGATGTTATAAAATTATTTTAGGTTTAAATGCTTTGCTCTGGTTTTAAGATTAAGTTTAAGAAAGCATAATAAAAATAAAAAAGCAAAATATGTCAGGAAAAGGGAGAAAATAAAAAAAAATAGGGTGTTGGGGAAGTCCATTAAAAATAAAATAAACAAAAAAAGGAAAAAAAAAGGAAATTTGAATGTTAAAAAAAAAAGTCCAATGCTTGATGAATATTGAGAGAGGGTCCATTAATTCTTTATAATTTCTTGTATAGTGATATATTGTCCATTCAGCGTTTCTCCCCCACTAGCCAGCAATTTCTCCTGCTATTCACATGCAAATATATCTAGCAATATAAATGAAAGACAAAAAAACTCTCAGACAAAAACTAATTAGCAAAGTCCTTAAAAATTGTTTGAAGTTAAAACAAAGTACTATTTACATGTTTACAGTTTAAAGCCAATTCACCCCCACTGCTAGAGAAGCGTCATTTTCATTCAAAAACAGATCTGGACCCTTCAACTGTTCTAATAATGTGTAAAATTCTATTTTCATCTTATCATACTCAATTTTCAGGTGATCATATTTCTGTTTTAACCGAGGAAATGGTATCCAGGTCCTTTTCTTATTATGATTTTGGTCAGCTCTGTTTTTCATATTAATATCACCTATGTTTGACCCGGTGTTCCCCCTCTCGTTGTTAACATTAGATATTATCTTCTGATCTTTCTGTTCAGTGTTTGTCCTAAACAATGTGGTTACATCAATTCTGACAGCTTGCTCATTTGACTTTCTCCATAAATGATCTGCCCTCAATAATACATTTTTTAAATCATGAGGATTCGGGGTAACAAATAAAATATTTTGTTTGATATCTTCATTTAAAGCATCTAGAAACATAATGATATGCATCGAGCCTCCACGTTCAAATGCCAGATTATTACCAACCAATAATTCCATAATAGTTGCTATCCTGTGTGACAATTCATAGGGAGATTCACTTTGCATTTGTTGGATCTTCCCATGAATAGTAACATCAGAACATACAGCATATAAAACACATAATAATTCCAGTAATATGTCCATTGTCCTAAGAGGCTGAATACAGATCTGTTTAATTCTCATCCAAAGACTATTTCCTATAGAACGTTGCAAAATTCTTTCCAAGTCAGATGAGTTGAGACTGTACATATCTGACATTCTGCAAGTCACAAAACCATTTTAAAAATCTGTTTAAATCATGGCAGGGAACCATTCCTATTTCTTTAAGAATTGCATCTAGTTCTTTTGGTTTCAAATGCTTCATTACAAGCAGAACTTCACCTGTATTATTATTATTGTAAACTGTATTTTGCTGCAGATTGCTTAATCCAAGATTTGATGCATATCTGTATTCCTGAGATCTCTTCTCCAATTCCATAATTCTTAATTTTAATCTCTCATTCTCCTCTGATAATTCATCACACCGTTTAGATTTCTCAAGCAAAGCTCCCCCAATGATAATTGCATGCAATTTTAAATTTACTGTCTCAGTTTTTGATTGGTTTTGTAACCTCTGACAAACCTTATGGCTATTATCAAATGCATTCTGTAACTGCACAATTTCCTCAATCTTATCATTCAAAGAACTTTCCATTGTTAAACAGCAAAATAACAAGCCCTGCAGAATACAACCATTTCTTTTACTTTCTAAAATTTTGCTATTAAAAACATTTTTCTGTAAAAATTCCCTCATGTCTCCTTACATTCTTCTGGAATTTCATAAGGACCGCCATGACGCTTAATACATTTTAATACCCATCTGTTAACTTTATCAGAACGGACACTTGCTCCATATTGAGTAAGCATTTTGACTATATTATTAATAATTAAAACAAAAAGGAAATATTTTACTCACCGCATTTCAGGCTCCACTTTGCCAGTTCCGGTTTTCTGGTACACGACAGTCTTTTCTTTCTTCAGTTTCCAGTCTTCAGAGAATAATTCTGGTGTTCCAAACTTGTTTAATCATGTATATCAGACTCTCTTATGTCACAACCAGACATTGGAGTCACAGCACAGCTCTTGGGTCTCCATCAGACTTCTGTCCACCTCATAGCATAGGATTGTTGTCACCACTGACTTCTGTTACTAAGTCCTTAAAATGCTCTTCTGGTCGCTTGATAGGCAACAATGTAGTGATATAAATGTATAGTGTAGTCCGGTTAGATAATTGATATTTAGGTGTTCGTATGATGACTATAAATTATGTTGTTCCGCAGCAACACACCAGGCTCTCCAGAGAGTGCATTTATTTGACTTCCAATACAGAATAAAGTCCAAATTCCACAGATGATACAAATCTAACAGAGTAAGTCAAAGTCCCATTTGACTAGATCAGTTCTAGACCTGTGCCATATTCAGAGAATATTGTAACAATTTGATTGGCCGTCTTTGATCTACACCCTGTCCTTCAGAGTGACAGATAATGACCCCAGCCGGAGACGGCTTCAATCATCACATATTCCTAATGTTGCATACTAATTAGCTTCCTCTGATATGTAATTTGATTACATGTGGCTTGAGCACATCAGAGTGATTATCTGTCCCATTTGATATGTGTGGTAAACCTTGTTTGGCCCCTAACCCATTTTGATATGTGTAATATGTGACCTGAGTACAGGTTTGATGTGTAAAATAGACTCATCCTGTCTCTTTGCCTATTGACAAGCGTCTTTTGATGTATAACATGTAATTATCTTAACAGGTACCACATGTCAACTGAAATCTGGCCTGATGAATTTTGGACTTATAATATAATACAAAACACACACACACACACACACACATTATAATATATATGTATATATGTATATATATATATATATATATATATATATATATATACACATATATATACAGTATATAAAATCCCACATAAATCGGCCAATATATTACAACATAATCCTGCTTCAAGGTAAGCTCTCTGTGAGCCCATCCACCAGGAAGATCAGTATTTGAAACTTTCTCCTCCTTTTTGAATCCAAGTCATTATACCATGGATTGTTGTATATGATGCGTTTTCATTGATCACACAGCGTTTTGAATGTCATTAGCACTCAGTCATCTGCATATTTATATTTCCACTGTCACTTTTTGTATTGGCCACAGGTATTGTTTCAGTATGCACAAGTCTTATTAGGTTTTTGTATCACATTTTTGTTGATATATGAAGTCTGTAGACACAGTGTTGATATTTCACAGATTGTATTTATTTATATATTGGGACATATTTAAAGTCACATACACTACCCCATAGTGAGTATATCTAGGTGTAAAGGAGTTTGCGCTCATCAACCTTTTATATTTACCATATTCATAGTGTTTTGTATTCACATAGATGTGAGCAGCAATTTCATTTTATTTATTTTTTTACACATTACCTTACACGTTATTCATCAACACTCCCACATTGTTGGCTTCTTTATATATTCACTTGGCCAGCGCAGAAGATTTTCTTATACATGGGTTTAAATAGCTTAAGTCATCAATTTATTTAATATAATACAATAGGATATCTATTTTGGGTATACTGCTATTAATATCATGTGCTACTTTGTATATTATGCAAATATTTTTACCAGTATGATGTGATTTACCAATCATGTTTTATCTCACTCTATTATATTTATTGATTCAATATGAATATCATTCTATGCACTATGCTCATATTTGATGTTCTTAAACAAGCTGATTACCTTCTATTGATTGACTCATTCTGCCTTAGTGTGATGTTTCATATAAAGTCCCACTGCCCCCTTGCCCCCATTGTCATCCTCTTTTTTCATTGCTGGGAAGGAAACAACTGGGTATTATTTGAGACATAGACAAGTTTATTTCTTTGTATTAGAGGATACGGATGTAACATTAGTCATGGAACTAGAGTGTTTCTTGAACCCAACAGTAAGTAGAGGTGCATGATATACCCCGAGCATGGTCACTGAAATCCAGGCACAGGGATGGAATTTTGTGGGGTTTGTCATTTATGTGTGTTGTTAGACTTAAAATGTATATAAGAAGCTCACCCGCTTATATATGCGAGCTAAGGGATGAATTGACGGTAAGGTCTCTTCATACAAGTTAGAGGCGTTGCTGCCAATTCAGAGGCCTGAAATACTGCTGACATGCCAGAATTGCGGTAGGAAAGGCCATTGTGAGCGAACCTGCCTAATCCCCAACCCGTATCTACAGTGAGGAGTTATTGGAGGTTGGGAGTGGGATGCGTAATTTGATGGGTCATATGTATATATTATGGTAATGGGTTGATTTATGTAAGGGTATAGTGTGATAAGAGTATTTTAGGCTAGTAAAATGTGCGAAAGGCCCTCTTTGAGACTCTGTATCTGAAAGCCAATTGATATGTTGCTCAGAGTGTGTGCTGGTGAATGGCGAGTGAATGGATACCCCTTGCCTATACTACACCCTGTCCTGAAGATATCGCAAAGGAGAAGATGCAGAAGACACAGAATGGTGACATAGAAGCGTTCACGGAAGAATGATGTTGGTGTCTCAAAGTGGCACGTGTTGGAAAGCACAACACGTTAAGGCCGTTATGGACTGTTCCATAGGAGCTGTTTCTGAAGCACATGTTGAGAAGTGCAACATGGTAAGACCATTATGGACCGTTCCATAGGTACTGGTTCGGAAATATTTTGGGAAGCGACACGCTTTAAGACATTTATGGACTGTTCAATAGGAGTCTGATAGTCTGAAGAAAGGAAATATCCAGCTATTAGGTGCAAAGCAGCATATGTTGGAAGGCAACATGAGTTAATATTCTTTCTGATATTCCTACTCCTTGGAAGATAGGCATATGGCCCCCAAGTTGGAATGTAACCAATTAGGCCTCTAACTTTGCATGACAATACCAATCTGACTATGAGGATCATAGATTAACCACTCTGCAAGCAAGCTTCAAAGAGAGCTATGGCTGCCAAGATAATTGATGACAAAGATCAACACGATCCTGGAGATATGGGCAATACTGCCCCCCAGAGGGCAATATGGAAAGACGGTCAGTAATATAATCCGTTGAGGAGGACTGCCTCATGTACATTTTGATTCGTCCAAAAACAGAGTTCGGCTGGCAATGGGGGGGGGGGGGGGTTGGAAGAGGCGCGATTGAGGTTTTTAAAAAGGGCCATTTCAACTAAAGAGCTCTCTTTTACCATCTTGAGACCAGCCAACGAGTCTATCTAGAGGATGTGATAAGTATCTGAGTTTTTTTTTTGTTGTTGTTATATGCTCTGTAGATATCTGCTGTTTAGTGTGTGATGTTTGAATATTTCTATTTTCTTGGAAAACAAGATATTGTTTACTAGCAGCAGTGTGTGCTTTCCTAACTAACTTTACATTATTGTGCTTATCAGAGTTGTAATAGACTAGCTAATTTATAGGGATAGACAAGTTAATACATATATGCAATAGTTATATAGTTTATATTAGATTGTATATTATTGCATAATTTACTTCACCTTCTCAGACACCTGCTGAGCAAGTTAAATTGCATTCAAAAACCTCCATTGCTGGTAATGCTGCTAACCCAACCAACACTCTCTCTCAAGCAGGAAATACCACAATGGTTACTGCTAGCAAAACCCTGGGGTTAAATATTGCAGTTTTTTTTTTTACTTCCTGTTTTGCTCGTGAATTGGACTAGCGCAAAATCATATTTTTTTTGTATGAATTGGACTTTATTTACTGCTTGCAATACTTTACACAAATGAGTCACATGGCCACATTATCGCATGTGGTAAATGCTAGTGCATTGACCCCAATGTTGCTCTCTAGCTCTCGAGGAATAAAAAGGTCCTGAAACCCTTAAAACGCTGAACTGAAAAGCATCTGTGATGCAATTTCTCCAAATGTTTGAACCTTTGATACAGATCCACAATGTGTGGACAACATATGTTTTTATGCGTTAGCCTTCATTACCAGGACATTGTTCAGTTTTCGGTGTTGTGATATTTTGATCAACTACTCCCATTAAACCTGATTCCCTTAGTTTAAGTTAAAATAAATGACCCTCCAAATTCACCAATTTTTGGAAAGTAAACAATTTTTTGCCACAACTGTCTGGAAATATTCTGGAAGGACCCCCTACCGATGATATACGTCGGCAGAATGGCACGGCTGGGCACAAGCATGTACCTGTTTGTGTCTCTTTAACCACTTAACCACTTGCCGACTGCGCACCGCCGTATTACGGCGGCAGGTCGGCACTCCTGGGCAAGAGCACGTAGCTCTACGCCAGGCGCGTGAACGGCTAGGGGGCGGGCGCGCGCCCCCCCGCCGTTCCCGACGATCGGATTCGATACAGAACCGATCACTCATCAGGTCCAGGCCAATAAAATCTGTACTCAGGAGAAGCAGTAGAATGTATTTTGGGGTGTAATTCTACATATGCCCATGGCATGTGTGAGCAATATATCATTTAGTGACAACTTTGTGCAAAAAAAAAAAAAAAAAAATCATATTCCCGCAACTTGTGGCAAAATAATAGGATTTTTATAACAGCTTACCTGTAAAATCCTTTTCTTGGAGTACATCACGGGACACAGAGAAGCATAGTAATTACTATGTGGGTTATGGAGTACCTTCAGGTGATGGACACTGGCACGCCCTTAAGGCAGGAAGTTCCCTCCCCTATATAACCCCTCCCATACCGGGAGTACCTCAGTTTTGTAGCAAGCAATAAGTGTCCCAAATTCCCCAATTAGAGGGGCGGGAGCTCTGTGTCCCGTGATGTACTCCAAGAAAAGGATTTTACAGGTAAGCTGTTATAAAAATCCTATTTTCTTTATCGTACATCACGGGACACAGAGAAGCATAGTAATTACTATGTGGGATGTCCCAAAGCAATGCTAATGAGGGGAGGGAGACCCCAAAAAAATTAAGCCGGGCGCCATCAGACATGAGGAATCAAACTGCAGCCTGCAGCACACTGCGCCCAAAGGCACTTTCCTCATTTTTCCTTATGTCCAATTGGTACAACTCTGTGAAAGTATGGACAGACGACCACGTCGCGGCCTTGCAGACCTGAGCCATGGAGGCTTGATGATGCACTGCCCAGGAAGTACCCACCGCTCTAGTGGAATGTGCTTTAACCTTAAACGGGGGAACCTTTCCCCTCAAGCCATAGGCTTGAGTAATGACCTGTCTAATCCATTTGGAGATAGTGGATTTTGATGCTGCCTGTCCACATCTGGGACCTTCTGGCAGGATAAACAAAATGTCCGTCTTCCGGACCTGAGCAGTAGCCCTAAGGTAGATCTTAACTGCCCTACGCACGTCTAGCGTGTGCAAAGACTTCTCCCTTGCAGAACTAGGTTCTGAGAAAAAAGAAGGGAGAACTAGATCCTGATTCAGATGAAAGTTAAAAACAACTTTCGGAAGGAAAGCCGGGTGAGGCCGTAGGACCACTCTGTCCTGGAAAATAAGGTATGGTTCCCTACATGATAAGGCCGCCAACTCCGATACCCTCCTAGCAGAGGTTATGGCTATCAAAAAAAACACCTTCCTGGTTAGAAGGACCAATGGAATGTGAGCCAAAGGCTCAAAAGGTTGCTTCTGCAAGGCAGAAAGAACCAGATTCAGATCCCATGGACACAAGGGGGTTTTGACTGGAGGAGGATTAACCCGGATCACACCCTGTAAAAAGGTTTTGACCAGAGA
Source organism: Rana kukunoris (assembly GCA_029574335.1). Classification (NCBI taxonomy): domain Eukaryota; kingdom Metazoa; phylum Chordata; class Amphibia; order Anura; family Ranidae; genus Rana; species Rana kukunoris. The sequence continues at coordinate 404,033,630 of CM056049.1, read as the reverse complement.
ATGTGTAGCTAGTGGCCTTTGAAACAATATTGACAAGGCCGAGATCTGGCCCTTAATGGTGCTTAGAGCCAACTTCATGTCTGCCCCCATCTGCAGAAAATCTAGAATTCTGCCAATGATATACCTCCGGGGATGCCACCCTCTGGTTTTGCACCAGGCCACATAAGATTTCCAAACTCTGTAATAAATAAGCCGGGAAGCTGGCTTTCTGGCATTAATTAAAGTAGACACTACTGACTTAGAGAGACCCCTCCTTTTTAGGATATGGGACTCAACAGCCAGACCGTTAAATTCAGAGACGGTAAGGAAGGGTGGAATACCGGCCCCTGAGACAGTAGGTCTGGACGAAGCGGAAGGGTCCATGGACGCCCCACGGACATCCTTATGACCTCTGAGTACCAGGCCCTTCTGGGCCATGCCGGAGCGACCAGAATCACGGGTTTCTCTTCCGACCTTATCCTGCGAAGGAGGCAGGGTACTAATTGCAGTGGAGGATCCCTTGTCCGGGACAGAAAGTTGTTCACCCTCGCATTGAACCTCGATGCAAAGAGGTCCACATCTGGTGTTCCCCACCTCTGACAAATGGCCTGGAAGATGTCGGGGTGAAGAGTCCACTCCCCTGGGAGCAACTGTTGGCGGCTTAGGTAGTCTGCCTGCCAGTTGTCTATCCCCGGAATAAAAACCGCAGATATGCAAGGGGACATATTTCTCCGCCCAGGTCAGAATTCGATTCACCTCTCTTTGGGCTGCACGACTCCTTGTGCCCCCCTGGTGATTTATGTAGGCCACAGATGTGGCATTGTCGGACTGAATTCTGACTGGGAGACCCCTCAACTTGTCCGTCCAAGCTGATAGGGCTAGATGGACTGCCCGAATCTCCAGCAGATTGATAGGCAATGACATTTCGGTGACCGACCACCTTCCCTGGAGAGACAGGCCCTCCAGGACTGCACCCCAGCCCAGAAGACTGGCATCTGTGGTCACAACCTGCCAAGAGATGGGAACAAAGGACTTCCCCCTTAGTAAGTTCTGGGGAACCAGCCACCAACAAAGGCTCTGCCGAACTGTCCGGGAGAGGGACAAGGGGAGGTCTAAGGCCTGAACCTTTTTGTTCCAGGCAGACAGGATGGCGTGTTGAAGTCCCCTTGAGTGGAACTGAGCGAATGGGACGGCCTCGAAAGAGGCTACCATTTTCCCCAGTAGCCGCATACAAAGGCGAATAGAGGACAGACGCCTTGACTTGACTAGCTGAACTAGTTCCCTTAGAGCATCGATCTTTCTCTGGGGAAGAAAAATCTTTCTTTGATCTGTGTCTGAGTAGACCCAAATACTCGAGCCTTTGCACCGGCACTAAGGCCGACTTGTTTAGGTTGAGAACCCAACCCATGGATTCTAGGAATTCCATGGTTCTGTGCACTGCTGAGTTTAGACCGGCAACTGAACGGTCTACCAACAACAGATCGTCTAGGTAGGCTATTATAGAGATGCCTTGAGACCTTAGATCGGCTAAGAGTGGGGCCAGTACTTTCGTGAATACACGAGGTGCGGTGGCCAGACCAAAAGGCAAGGCCACGAATTGAAAGTGGCGCTGATTTACCGCGAAGCGCAACAGCTTCTGATGGTTGAGGAAGATGGGAATGTGTAAGTATGCGTCCTTTATATCGATGGACGCCAAAAGCTCTCCTCCTTGTAAGGAGGCAACCACCGACCGGATTGATTCCATCCGGAAAGACTGGACCTTTAGGAATTTGTTTAAGGCCTTGAGGTCCAGAATGGGCCTTACATCTCCGTTTGGTTTGGGGACGGTAAAAAGATTTGAATAAAACCCCAAACCTTGTTCTTCCGGTGGCAGTTCCTCGATTACCCCTTGGGATAATAGATGATCCAAGGCCAATGCCAGGGACCTTCTTTTTCCCGGATTTTTCGGGACGCTTGAGGCCAAGAAGCGAGGTGGAGGAAACTCGCTCAACTCCAGCTTGTAGCCCTCGGAAACCGTAGTGAGAACCCAATTGTCATGGATCCTCCCTTGCCAAGCCTCCGCAAACAGCTGAAGTCTTCCCCCCACCCTGCTGAGTGGGGGTGAACCTTCATAATGCTGACTTAGAGGCCGGTTTGGATGGTTTACGGCCCCAAGGCTTTTTGGAAGCCTGAGGCTGGCCCTGCGGTTTCCCACCCGCATTAAACCGACCGGGAGGCCGTCGGAACTGCCTAGTAGCGGAAGCACTAGGGATCGGAGAGGAGGATTTTTTAAAGGAGGGAGGACCCTTAAAACTTTTCTTCACTGGTAGCAGTGTGCTCTTGCCACTGGAAATTTTCTGAATGTATGCATCCAGATCTTCCCCAAATAAACGCTCTCCATGAAAGGGAAACCCTGCCAGTAACTTTTTACACAGGGTTTCAGCCGACCAGTTCTTTAACCAGAGTAATCTGCGCATATGAACCAAAGAGAGAGTGAGACGGGAGGACTGTTGTATAGAGTCCTTGATAGCATCTATGGCAAAGCATAATGCCTTAGGAAAGTCAGCCAATTCCTGAGCTTGTTGAGCTGGGATATCCTTCAAGACCCCTTTCAATTGGTCTTTTAAGGATTGGCAAACACCAATAGCTGCAATAGCAGGCTGGACTACCCCTCTAGCTGTAGAAAACGAAGTCTTTAACAGCGTCTCTAATCTCTTATCTGCTCCAACGCTGCAGGACTCTGCACACACAGAGCCCAATCTTCGCCCATCACGGAGAGCAAAGTCTGCAGACCTTCAGGGACCGGGGTCCATGGACAGGAACACCACACCCCTGGACCCATATCGCACCCTGTCAGTAAACTTTTGGTATTAGGAAATTGACCAAAGTACTGAATAATCAGGATCCAGCCCTCAAATGAGGAGCATTACAGGCAAAACCCCGTTCTTCTCAACCGGGGCCCGGGTACCGTCCACTTTGGCTATGAAGCGCTTTGGACGGATCCGGATTTATGGAGGCTTTTTACATCCAGTATGGATCCCTCCAGTGGAGCTCCTTGGAGCACATGTTCACTCGTGACCAACACCTTAGACACTGGCGAAAAAACTGAGGTACTCCCGGTATGGGAGGGGTTATATAGGGGAGGGAACTTCCTGCCTTAAGGGCGTGCCAGTGTCCATCACGTGAAGGTACTCCATAACCCACATAGTAATTACTATGCTTCTCTGTGTCCCGTGATGTACGATAAAGAAATAAAATATTCCATGGACTCAAAATGCCTCTCAACAAATAGCCTGGGGTGTCTACTTTCCAAAACTGGGTCATTTGGGGGGGGGGGGTTGTGCTATTTGGGCATTTTATGGCTTTCAAAACTGTCATAGGTAGTGAGAAGTGAAATCAAAAATTTGCGCCCTTAGAAATCCTGAAGGCCGTGCTTGGTTTCGGGGCCCTGCACGCGGCTAGGCTCCCAAAAAGTCCCACACATGTGGTATCCCCGAACTCGGGAGAAGCAGCAGAATGTATTTTGGGGTGCAATTCCACATATAACCATGGCATGTGTGAGCAATTTATCATTTAGTAACAACTTGTTGTAATTTTTTTTTGTCATTCAATCACTTGGTACAAAAAAAATTTATATTCAGGGGCTCAACATGCCCCTCAGCAATATCCTTGGGGTGTCTACTTTTCACCTCAAGAAATTAGATAGGCAGTCAAAATAAAAGCTGTGTAAATTCCAGAAAATGTACCCTAGTTTGTAGACGCTATTACTTTTGCGAAAACCAATAAATATACGCTTATTGCGATTTTTTTTACTAAAGACATGTGGCTGAATACATTTTGGCCTAAATGTTTGACTAAAATTTAGTTTATTCGATATTTTTTACCTTTTGTTTTAAGAAAATAATTTTTTTTTTCAAAATTTACGGTCTTTTTCTGTTTATATCGCAAAAAATAAAAATCGCAGAGGCAATCAAATACCATCAAAAGAAATCTCTATTTGTGGGAAGAAAAGGACGCAAGTTTTGTTTCGGTACAACATTGCATGACCGCGCAATTACCAGTTAAAGCAGCGCAGTGCCAAATTGTAAAAACACCTCTGGTCTTTAGGCTGACAAATGGTCCGGGGAGAAAGAGGTTAAGGACCTTAGGTGTTTTTTCAGTTTTGGTGTTTGCAAGACTAAAACAGTTTTTTCTGCTAGAAAATTACTTAAAACCCCCAAACATTATATATATATATATATATATATATATTTTTTTTTTTTTTTCTAACACCCTAGAGAATAAAATAGTGGTCATTGCAATACTTTTTGTCACACCGTATTTGCGCAGCGGTCTTAGAAGCGCACTTTTTTTGGAATGTAAACATCCCTTGTAATAGAAAAAAGCATGACAGGTCCTCTTAAATATGAGATATGGGGTCAAAAAGACCTCAGATCTCATATTCAGGCTTAAAAGGAAAAAAAAAAGAAAATTTTTTGACTGTCATTTTTTCAAATGACAGGAAAAAAAATGTCTCTAAGACGCTGGGCGGGACTGACGTTTTGACATCACTTCCGCCCAGCGCTGCTATGGGGGACGGTTTAAGGGACATTTTTCCCTCACTCGTATCACAGCAGAGGAGCCGCACAGACCCGATCGCCTCCGCCGCTACCGACGGCAACGGTAAGCGGCGGAGGGCACGGGAAAGCGGCGGGAGGGGGGGCACCTCTACCGCCACCGATAACGGCGATCTCGCGGCGAATCCGCCGCGGAGACCGCCGTTATTGTACACAGGACCCTGCACTGAAGAGATGGATACCTCGGTTGTGGCAGCAGCTGCTGCCAATACCGAGATATCCATCTTTAAAAATAGGACGTATATATACAGTGCAGGGTCCGCAAGTGGTTAAGGCCCAGCCGTGGGGTCGCGAGCACGCCGCAGTCCGAAGCTCTGTGACCGCACCCGCGGAACCCGATCGCCGCCGGTGTCCCGCGATTGGTCACCAGAGCTGAAGAACGGGGAGAGGTGTGTGTAAAAGTAAGCAAAGGGCCACAGTTTAAGGACCACTGCTCTAAAACACCTGAGAGCAGGGAAAATGTAGCAGTTACTTACACCTTCCTGTAGTATACTGAAAAACTTAAAGGGGTTGTAAAGGAATTTTTTTCCCCCAAATACCTTCCTTTACCTTAATTCAGTCCTCATTCACTTACCTCATCCTTAGATTTTGCTTTTAAATGATTTTATTTCTTCTGAGAAATGCTCACTTCCTGTTCTTCTGTCTTGAACTCAACACCGTAATGCAAGGCTTTCTTACTGGTGTGGAGAAAGCCTCTTGAGGGGGCAAGCAGGAGTGTCAGGACACCCACTAACACACAGCTCCTTTCTCTGTCTGCAAAGTAGAGAGTGTCCTGACTTGCCTGCTCGCCCCCTCCCCCCTCAAGAGGCTTTCTCCACACCAGGAAGAAAGTTTTGCTTTATGGTGTTGAGTTACAGACAGAAGAACAGGAAGTGAGCATTTCTCAGAAGAAATAAGGACATTTAAAAGCAAAATCGAAGGATGAGGTAAGTGAAGGAGGACTGCACTAAGATAAAGGAAAACATTTTTTCCCCTAAATAGCTTCCTTTACAAGCCCTTTAAGTTTAGATTGGACTGATCATTTAAAGCAGGGGTCTTCAAATTACGGCCCTCCAGTTGTTCAGGAACTACATTTCCCATCATGCCTAGTCATGTCTGTGAATGTCAGTGTGTTGCAATGCCTCATGGGATGTGTAGTTCTACAACAGCTGGAGGGCCGTAGTTTGAGGATCCCTGATTTAAAGCATAATTCCACTTTTGTTGAAAAAAAAAAAATAACATTCCCCCTAGGTGATATATGTACCGTACCGTACATTGCAAGGATTATAACAACCTTTTTGCAGATTCCTACCCTTTATTAGTCTGAAGAAATTCAAGTGTGTTTGTCTGTGCCTATGTGCTAAGTGAGTCTAATGGGAGTAGTTTCATAATTTTCAGGTGGCTGTGGCACCTGCAGCGCACTAATGAGGAAAGCTGCTGACCTGCATCCCTTTAGACGTGTTCCTATTGGAAATTTCTCACCAAAAATTAAACATTTTATTGCAGGGGATGCCTGAAATCTGACTTGTATCTTAGGCAGACATCTGGTAAAACTGGTGAGCCAATCACACAAGCATGAAATTATGTTGCTGGGGAGTGGTCAGCACACATTCTGTACAGAACAACTCCACGTAGCCATATTGCATTACATTTATAGAAAATTACAGCAGCTGTAGAATTAATAAAAGAAAGGTAAATATTTAATAACATTCAATTACAATATGACTTGTATTGAAATTGTACACTCTATATTTTTTCTTTATTTGGCATTTTTACCCTTTAAATATTTGTAAAATTCCAAACTTACTGCTTCATAACACCAGTCTTTAAGAACATCAAGATCACCTCTGATCATAGCCTAGGAAAAAAAAAAAGGATCAAATATATTACAAAAATACATATAGCCGTAAAAAAAAAAAAAAACTGTACCAAAGCAAATTTATTAGGAATACCAATGCTGCTTTAAAGGGGTTGTAAAGGTACACGTTTTTTTACCCTAATGCATCCTATGCATTAAGGTAAAAAAACATCTCACAGCACCGCCCCCCCCGAGCCCCCGTTGTACTTACCTGACCGTTCGAATCTCCCGGGCGCGTCCACGTCGTCCTCTTCAGTTCCCAGCCTGGCCGTTGATTGGCTAGGCTGGGTGGATTGATAGCAGCGCAGCCATTGGCTAGCGCTGCTGTCAATCAGAGCGGATGACGCGGCGCGCCGGGGGCGGAGCCGAGTGATACAGTCGGCGGCTATGGCCGCCGCTGTATCACGGGAGCGCGCTCGCAAAAGCTTTCCTCCATGCGAGCGCCCTCGCATGAAGAGGGAAAGCTTTTGCGAGGAGGACCCCAGAAGACAGCTTTCCGGGCCACTCTGTGCAAAACAAACTGCACAGTGGAGGTAAGTATAACATGTTTGTTATTTTTTTTTTTTAAAAAGCCCTGACTTTAGTGTCCATTTAACCCTTTGATGACAGATCATTGTTGCATAGATTTGAAGACCAAATTTACCAGTGTATCAACTTGACAATAACTCCATGACAAATATGTCTACCTTTTTTTTTTCAAATCAAGGACATATTTAATGCATCTTAAAAAAAAATATATATATATATATATATATATATATATATATATATATACACACAAATATACATAACTGGAATTGGTAAAAACACAACACAACATTTCTAACTACATTTACACTCGACATTGTTTTTAAAGTGCAGGTAAACCCTATCTTTTGGTCTGTTAAATATACTGTTGAAATACGTCTGTTATATTTGTTCGATATGTGCCAAACAAACCTGACGATCATCAAATATTCAGAGCTTTCTTGTGCCCTGTGTACATATCTTATGTTTTCTCAAAAAGTCAAATTCGTCATTCTAGTTTTTACCTTGGACTACAGAATAACCAGTGCCAATGTTGAGGAAATATAGGAGGGGAGAGGGGATGATTTGAGTAGTTTAGCAAAGGCCAGCTGGATAGGGCTGACACTAAGGGGCAGTTGACACCAGATGCATTTTTAGTGCAGAAAAACGTTATTCCAATGGCTATTTCACACCACTGCAGTCAGTTTCAGGTTAGTTTCCGGTGCAGAAACTGACTGCACTGGTGTGAACTAGAGCCATTGGAAAACATGGAAAACACTGTGCATGCATTTTTATGGTCAGATTACGCCACAAAAATATGCACTCCGGATACGCTCCAGATCAGTTTTTGCTTACAGTTCACACTACACGCAGTTGCAGTTTTGATACAATTTGCTATGTTCCAGTACAGTTCTGTGCAGAAAAAATGCAGCATGCTCTACTTTTTTCTGCACCGGAAACTGACTGCATTGGTGTGAACTATAGCCATTGGAATACATGGAAAACACTGCATGCCTTTTTAGAGCAGAAAAAAGCACACTTAACTGCATCTGGTGCGAACTAGCACTTCTACAGAAAAAAAGTGCACGGAACTGCATCTGGTGTGAACTAGCCAACAGGAGTTAGGAGCCAAGTGCATTTCTGGTAGAGCAACACGTATGTTTATGTACTTGCAGGGCTAAAAAGGTAGGGAAATGTGAACCTTTTGCAGCGATATACTGCATTTTTTTTTATTTTGCTCTGTCATATGCTTTGAGGGCATTATTTGGTAGGTTGTTTTAATAAATATCCTGCTCATGCTTTTTATACTTTATTTTAGACCAGGGGTGCCCAACCTTTTGAAGAGCGAGGGCCACTTAAGCACTTTGGTAACCAGTCGCGGGCCAAAATCAGGGGAGTGGACAGATGACAGGTCACGGCTACTCTATAGGCCTTCCGATCCTCCCAGATGGAAGGGAACAAATGTTTTTCGAATTGGAGGTAGGACGGCGTAAATGGACATGTGCCGCTCTGTAGAGGTGAATTGAGGGTCCCATTTGGTCGGGCTGATCGTGTGAAAAGGGTCCAAGACTGCTTTCACACTGATGTGCTGCAGTTTACCCAGCTGTGTCTACCCTGAAGGTTAGCTGAACTTTGCCATAGACTCTCTGCCTGTGGCAAAAGCCGGCACTGTAGAGGAAACATCGGCTTATGGGGCTCTTCTCCGTAGCCAACCCGCCATTCCAGAGCAGGAGGTCGCGGGCCACATCAGAGGGCTCCGTGGGCCACATGTGGCCCCCGGTTGGCCACACCTGTTTTACACAGTTTTTTTTATTAAACATGTAATTTGTATTTAGAGCGAGACAATGGGAGAGAACGAGCCATCTGCAGGCTAGAGATGGATGTTTGTAAACGCATAAGCCTGCAAGTTTATCACAATGATTTGTTGTCATGATGATCACATTATTGGAAAACACACTGTATGGCTCTCGATCGTAAAACCTGCAGGTGTCAGTGATTGCCTGGTATCCTAACTAGTACTGGTAACTCAAATGTTAATATCACCAACCATTCCCATTTTATTAAGGTGTATCCATATAAATGGCCCACCCTGTATATATTTTTATATATTGATTGATTTGCACAAAAGTTATATTTTTATATTATTATTTATTTTTTAAAGCCATTTATAAATTTTGCAACTTAGACATAAAATCCACATTACAATGCAAAATAGGATAAAAAGGTCGTAGGGGACTAACAAAATAATGCCTAGATATTAGTGGTGCAACGGATCGTGAGTGGGAAAAAAAAGTGCCCGATCTTTGGTGTCAGTGGGAGGAATTGGGCCCTATAGTTGCTGCTACTGGGAGAAATCGTGTCCCATCATTGGGCCTAATTGCTGGTGTCATTGGGAGAATGTGATAAGCATTTACAGAGCCCCACTGCAATGGTATGTTTTTTTATTCCAGAGTTTAGCTTTAATGCTTAAAAGTAGTTGTAAAGCTTTTTTTTTTCTACATAACATGCCTTTACTTACCTGCTCTGTGCAATGGTTTTTCACAAAGCAGCCCTGATCTTCTTTTGGGGTAGACCGCTGGCGCGCTCCAGGCCCCTCCTCTTTATCGGTGTGCCCCCAGGGAAAGTCGCTTGGATTTGGCCACACGCCCATGTCACCAGATTTGATTGACTGCTGGAGACAACTGCTTCCACTGCTCTCAATCTGTCCAATGAGGGGAGAGAACGGTGGGCACCACTGCGCTTGTGCACATCACTGGACCGAATGGGCTAAGGTAAGGAAAAGGGGAGATCTGGGGGCCAGCTGCAGCACAGGTTTTTCACCTTAATGCATTAAGGTTAAAAACCTTAAGGGTTTAGAACCACTTAAAGATGAAGTAAACCCACTTGGAAAAAAAACACCACCTGCAAGACAAATGGCATAATGAGCTAGTATGCATAGCATATTAGCTCATTATGTAATAACTCACCTCAGATCGAAGCCATCCTCGTACACCGCTCGGACGGCCAACATCTCTACCCGGAGGAAACTTCCAGGTATCGCAGCTCTGGCGATGTGATTGGCATGCACGCGGGAGCCGCCAGTCACGGCGCGGCCTTCTTTAGGATCGGCGCGATTGCCAATGCTAAGGTGTGCATGCGCCGTAGACAGCGGTGCCCGTAATTTTTTTAAATATATCCTAAACCGTGGAGGTTTAGGAGATATTTCAAGCACCTACAGGTAATAGCTCTGTAACTATCACTATCACAGACAGGTCTGTAACTATCACTGGACCTGCACCCAAGTGGAACAAAGTTCACGAAGATGCTCCTCTAACGCAGGAATTCTTTGAAGAAGAAATGAGTCAGCAACATGAATGGTTGGAAACCATAATTTCCCATGAACTGAGACAATCTGGAAGTGGTATTTTTATTTTATTCTTTATTTTATACTTTTTTTTCTTTTCTTTCCAAAAAATAACATCATTATCACATTGAATACAATTACATCCATATTTCACATCATCTAACAGTCTCTATTTATTATATCTCGTTCCTATTAAATACCTGTCACAACATTGGTTCTCCTTCTCTCTTTCCCTACATACTCATATATTCCTGCTCTTACTACCGCTACCTTATCCAAACAAGGGAAGAGCTACAGAGAAGAGGTATAAAGAGAGAGATATAAAGACCTACCCCCCCCACCCCCAAAAAGAAAAAAAAACAAAGAACTTCCCCTCCACCCTACTCACCACCATAATTCTGAGGCCTCGTACACACGAGGGGATATGTCCGCTGAAAAAGGTCCGATGGACCGTTTCAGCAGACATCTCCGCTCGTGTGTATGGGCTAGCGGACAGATTTTTCCACCCGACAGATTTCAAAGCATGCTTTGAAATCTATCCGGTGGGAATCTGTCCGCCCGACATGTCTGCTGGTTAGTACACTTACCAGCAGACATGTCGTCCCGCACCGCCGCCGCGCCGCTGCCGAATGGATTTGGCGCATGCGTGGAAGTGTTTTACTTCCTGGTGCGGTGACGTAGCGGTGACGTGGCGGCGTCAACGTCACCGCCGCGTCACCGCCACGTCACCGCGCCGTCCGGCGGCGGGGAATTTGATCCGATGGTGTGTACACGCCATCGGATCAAACTCCCGATCGGACATATCCGATGGAAATGGTCCGCGGACCGTTTTCATCGGATAAGTCCGATCGTGTGTACGAGGGCCTTACAGGTTTAATTAAGGATTTTGTTCCCTGTACCTACTGTATGGGGTCCAGATCCTCCAATACTCCTCCTCTCACTCCCTCAGCCCCATAGCAAGATTCTCCATCTGCTGGATCTCTGTTACTCTACTCAGCCATTGTATTCTTGTCGGGGATGCCGTACTCTTCCATAATATTGGAATACAGGCCTTTGCTGCTGTAATCAGATGCCTTAAAGATTTCTTATATTTTTTAACAGATAATGGGATATCGTGTAGCAAAAATGCTGCCGGGCTGTCCCCCAAACTCACCCCAGTAATTTCTTTGATTATTTCAGAGACCATCTTCCAGAATTCTTTTAATTTTGGACAACCCCAGAAAATGTGTATCATGGTGCCTTCTGCTCCCCGACATCGCCAACACAAGTTCGATACTTGGGGGAAGATCTGGTTTAATAGTACTGGGGTTCTGTACCACCTAGTCACTATCTTATATCCCCCCTCCTGATATTTAGAGGCCATTGACGCCTTGTGTGTAAATAAGAAAATCTAATTTTTCTGAGTCTCTGAGAATTTAATCCCCAAGTCCCTTTCCCAAGCCTGTACAAAGGCTAATTCTTGTGGTGCTTCTGCCTCAGTCAACAAGGTGTACATGCATGATAATGCATGTCTCAGCGGTTCTCCTTTTAATCAATATCTCTTCAAACTTTGATAGTGCGCCTATCACTTCCCTTTGTAGTTTCATAGAGCCAATAAAGGCTTTCAACTGGATTTGTCTCATTGGATCTAAGTTTCCCCCGAACGCCTGTTCAATTTCGTCGTTAGTCATCACCTGATTATCTAGTGAGAAATGTGTTAGCCTACTGACTCCTTGCCGCCTTAGGTTATTACTTGCCGCGCTTCAAATATTTTTTTTACAAAGTCTCCCCATTGATGTCTATGGCCGAATGCCAATGTCGCCAGGCGTTCTGCGTTTCAGAGATGTGAACCATCTCTATAGACATGCATGGGAATTTTCCCCTCCAGCGGCACGAGCGTCGGGCGACAGGCGTTTTGTCGCCTAGATGTGAATGCAGCCTAAGACCAGGCTCAAAACTCTGAATGCCCAAGACGGGAGTCATAGGGCCATCAAATTTCGACAACTTTGTTTTCTTAAATATCCTTTTAGTGGCTCAGAGTGTGGCCCCTATCATTGGGTGTTTCTTCACATTCTAGGGTATATCTGCCTCAGGAAGCCAGACCATTCCTTCTAGAGGAATATTGCTTGTTTCTTGTTCCATGTCTATCCATGGCTTATCTTTCTGGTGTGCACACCAGTCTTCTATACGTGCTAAGTGTGAGGCATCATAATAACTCATTGGGTCTGGGAATCCAACTCCTCCTCTCTCTTTCGGTAGAGTCAGTATGTCTCTACGCACTCTTGCAGATTTTCCTGCCCAGATCAACTTAATAAATCTAGATCTCACACCTGCCATTGCCACCGGGGGCATGGAGAAGGATGGAGATTGCCTCCGGGGGGAGATCTGCCTACTCCCAACTCCTGCAGTCCGGCTCCTCTCTCTCGAGTTCACGCACAAAAAAAAAAATCTAGATCTCAGATATCGCAAAAACCCCAAATGGAAGTTTTATAGGTAAGGTCTGGAACAAGTACAATAGTCTTGGCATTACGTTCATTTTAATTATGTTAATTCTACCAAACCATGTAAAGATGTCTTTGTCCCACCATTGCAGGTCTAGTAATTAATTTGTTTTATCAGGGGTGCAAAGTTCAATTCAAAGACTCTATTTAATTTGGTTGGTATCTTAGTCCCCAGATAACATACATGGAAGCCTGTCCATTTGAAGAGGAAATTAGCTGTTAGCTGCTGCTGCATACAGGAGTTTACCTCTACACCCATGGCTTCCGACTTATTGTAGTTCACGTTAAAATTGGACAGATCCCCATATCTTTTTATTTCCGCTAAAAGATGGTAAAGATATTACTGGGGAGGTTATAGAGCATAATAGGTCGTCAGCGTATGCCGCTACTTTATATTTAACTCCCTTTATTAAAATACCTCAGATATCTGCATTTGCCCGAATAGATCTCAGAAACGGTTGAATGAATGAAAACTTATATAGCGCGGCACATGCAAACTAAATCGCCTCTGGGCACTTGTTGTTCCTGTCCCTTTTGGTATCAAAAGAGATGAGTCTTGATCTTTCTCTTGAATGCTAAGTGGTTCTCCTCCAACCGAATGCTGGTTGGTAAAGCGTTCCATAGTCTGGGACCTTGGAATCTTCTTTCTCCTTTGGACTTGTATCTGGCTTTCGGTATCTGGAGCAGATTTTGGTTGGTGGATCGCAGAACGCGATTGGGATTATGAGCTTTTATTTTTTCGCATAAATAATGGGGGATCATTCCCATGAAAACATCTATGCGTTAGAGTGCTTTAAAAGTGATTCTGTCTTTTACTGGTAACCAATGAAGGGTTCTCAGTGAAGGTGAGATTGATTCCCAGGGCTTTTTCCCAGTCACAAGTCTGGCGGCCGTATTCTGAACGACTTGTAGACGAGCGATTTGGTACTTAGGGAGTCCGAAGTAAAGGGCATTTGCATAGTCCAATCTTGAGTTTACAATTGCTCCCACCACGACCGATATATCTTCTTTGGGAATAAAAGGAATACGTCTGCGTAGTAGGCGCAGCAGATGATGAGATTCGCTGACTACTGACCCTATTTGTGCGTCCATTGTCATGTAGGAGTCGAAGATGACCCCGAGACATTTGACTTTGGCGCTAGGGGTGATGATTTTGCCCAGAATGGACGGGGGTGTCCAGGTTGTTGCAAGTTGATTCATACGCTTGGCGTGAAACAGGAGAAGTTCTGTTTTCGCTCCATTGAGTTTAAGATAAATTGAGTTTTAAGTTTAAGATCCAGTTTAAGAATTGAGTTTAAGATCCAGTCCTCTATCAAAGAGAGATGCGGAAATACAGTTGCGTGTCGTCTGCATATGAGTGATAGAGCAGTTTTTGGCTGCTGATGATTTCAAAAAGAGGACGAAGATAGATGTTGAATAACACCGGCGACAGAGGGGATCCTTGAGGGACTCCGCACAATAATGTGCGTTTTTCAGAAGTGAAAGGTCCTAACTTCACTATTTGCGATCGGTTTTCCAAAAAAGAGGAGAACCAAGATAAATCGCCTTCTGCGACTCTGGCAACTTCAGCTAGCCGAGTGGTCTACTGTATCGAAGGCTGCGCTTAGGACCAACAGAACCAGAAGACAAGATTCTCCTTCGTCTGCGGCCTCGAGAGCGTCCCATATTTTGAGCAACGCGGTTTCTGTCCCGTGTCCGGGACGGAAACCCGATTGAAATGGATCCAGTAGGTTGTGGGTATCTAGATGCTGCTGTACCACTACTTTTTCCATTAGTTTTGAGAGTACATTTAGGCCTGTTATGGGACGGCGGTGGAGTGGGTCCTTGGAGTCCAAAGTGGGTTTCTTCAAGATGGGTCGAATTATGCCCTCTTTTAACTGGGAGGGCACTATGCCTTCCCTGAAAGATTGGTTGATAAGCTGCGTGATAGGAGGTGCCAGGATGTCGGCGCATTTCTTCAGCAGTTTAGTGGGGATGATATCATTCGGAGCAGTGCTGTTCCGCAGAGTACCGATGATATTTTAAGTGGCATGGATAGAGATGGGTTCCAGCGTGAATTCACCAGGTTGTGGTGAATTACTGCAGGTGTTGTATAAATAATTACGGGAGGGGGGGGGGGGCTATAAGGGGAATTGTTTTGCTGAATGCTTTGCCAGATTCCCCTTGATTTTATTAATGATGTAATCTGATAACTTTGCCCTATTCTGTTTTCCGTTATAATACAGTAGTTTTCTGGCACCAGTTCTCCTAGAATGGTGTTACAGTCGGCTGTGAGCCAGCTCTCTGTAATGAAGAGGCAATCTAGATTGTGTTGTAGAATGAAATCACGGATTTCAAGTCTGTGTTTTACTGCCGATCTTGTGTTGATCAAAGCACATAAAATGTGCTTAGGCTGGGGTAAACGGCTGAAATTTTTGACAGTCGATCGATTCTCAATAGTCGCTCAGTTCTTAGGGTTTTTTTGGTGCTGGCTTGCAGTATAGCGGCGAATCGCCTCAGACCCCAAATGGTTTCTGCAGAATATTGCCGATTTGCCATGGTCGCCAATCACCGGGGGGGGGGGGGGATTCACGGGCAATGGAGAGAGGAGTTAACTTAATCCTCTCTCCTGGCTTGGTCCAGAGGAAGGCAAAAAAAAACCCCTGGCCGTGCTGTGCCAATATGCTGCGGCAGGGGTAAAAAAATCCTTCCTGACCCCTTTATTAGGCGATGGGGTGAACCCTGGATCAAGTTCTGTTTTGTTGAGAAGGGAGTTGAGTGGGGATGAGAGTTGGGTGTAGCAAGATGGCTGCCGATCAGATCACAGGTTCCAGCCTAAGTGCTGCTAATTGGATGGATCGGGGATGACGGGGATCAATACCCAGGAGGAGAAGGTATCCTTCTGGGGTAAGGGGGGCGTTAGGCCGCAAGTGAAGCCGCGGTCTTTCCTAGGCTGGCGCAGGGGTCTGAAGAAAAAGCACCTGAAATGGCGGGGATTGCGGCGGGCAGGTGGTGGGGGGGATACCACAGTGGTGATGGTGATGAGGAGGCAACCGAGGAGGGGGGAAAGGAGCAAGAGAGAGCCGTGGGGCATGGGTGTTTGCGGCGGCTTGTCCTGAAAAGGACGGCCGCCAATGGTCCCAGTAAGGCTCTTATCTGGTTCCAGGGTGAGAATGAAAATAATCGGCGAAAGAGGACATCCTTGCAGTGTTCCGTTCCTAATAGAAAAGGGTTCTGACTTTATATCATTTATCTTTACTCTTGCCGTGGGGCAGGAGTATAGACTTGTGATCCAATTCTGCATCCCCCTTCCCAATTCTATATGTTGTAGCGTAGCTCTTAAGAATCCAAAATCTACTCTATCAAAGGCTTTTTCAGCGTCTGCAGATATGAGAACTAATGGATGTTGACGATACTGAGATAGATAGATAGCACTTAGGACTCTTTGCGTGTTTTCTCTACCCTCTCTGCCCAGGGTAAACCCTACTTGATCCGGGTGTATCAAAGAGGGGACAAAGGTCATTAATCTATTGGCGAGTATTTGTCAGAATTTTCAAATCAACGTTTAATAGTGAAATTGGACGATAGCTAGCACATTGAGTGGGATCCTTTCCCTCCTTAGGAATTACTGCTATGTGGGCCATTAATGTTTCCGCAGGCATCGTATGTCCATTTTGAATCGCATTTAAGGCCGCCAAAAATGCAAGTGCTAGTTTTTCAGGAAAGGTCTTATAGTAGAGTAACGTATACCCAGGGCCAGGGGCCTTTCCGGTTTTTAATGATTCAAGGGCCTCTAGGAATTCCTCTGTTGTAATTGGGCCATCTAAATTCCCTGCACTTTCTTCAGATATCCTAGGAATTCCTGAGGCAAATAGATACTCCTTTATCCTCTCTTCTCTACTGTGAGTTCCAGAACCTGATAGATGACTAACTGATACAGACTAGAATAATAGTTTCTGAATGCCTCCGTAATTGACTGAGATGAGCTAACCACAATATCTCCTTGCGTTTTAATTTTTTCTATATGGTTCCGTACTCTCATCTCTGAGCGTGTTTACCAACATCCTACTGGGCTTGTTTCCATATTCATAGCAGGCCCGTCTACATCGACTCAATTTTGCTTCTGCTTGGTCCATTAATATTACATTTAGTTTATCTCGCAAACCCACCAATTTTTCCTCGATCTGTTGTGTCTGTGATTTCTTATGTGCCGTCTCGAGGGAGCGAATCTCTCCCAGCAGGGTATCTAGTTTAGCATTCAGAGAGCGTTTTCTATGCGTTTCTAAAGATATGAGCACTCCTCTCAGATAGCATTTGTGTGCCTCCCATATACATAGTGGTGTAAATTCATCTGAATCATTAATTGAAAAAAAAGGCATCTAGTTTCTGAGCTATCTGATTTTCATACTCTGGATCTTTTAGACGTGTCTCATTTATCTTCCAGCTCCATTCACGAGGGCCTGTCTTACCCCATTCTAAGCTACAGTTAAAAGGTGCATGATTCAATAATGTGAATGACCCTATAGATGCTTCCTGCAGACGCAGCAGGACACTCTGAGCTATAAAAACATAATCAATTCTTGTATATGTCTTATGTTTTGCAGAAAAAAAACTGTAGACTCTGTTGTGTGCATGCAGAGTCCTCCAACTGTCTATCATCTGCAAATCCTGCAGTAATATCTTTGCTTTACCTAGTTTTATGCTGGATAGATGAGAAACGCCCTTTGATACATCTAGTGTGGGGTCTAACGCTATATTCAGATCACCACCCAATATTAATACCCCCTCTTTGTTTTGCTACACTACCTCCAGATATCTTTCCAGCGGCGAGACTGGATCCTCATTAGGTAAGTGTAGGTTTACCAGGATAAATTTGCTCATTCAGCAACCCCTTTACTATAAGCAGGCATCCTGCCTCGTTAGTTATTACATTAGACTCTTTCCAGCGCATCTGTTTCGCAAACATAATTGCTACTCCATTTGCCTTTGAAGTCTGCGAGGCACCATGATACACTGTAGGAAATCTTTGATTCCCCAATTTTGGAATTCTGTCATTTCTAAAATGTGTCTCTTGTAAGAAAATTATTTGTGACTTAAGTCTACCTAACTCGGCTAACAATTTTGACCGTTTCTCTGGACTGTTTAACCCCTTTACGTTATAGGAAGTTATATTTATTTTGGCCATTTTGTCCCCTTTCTTTTCACCATCCATCAAGCCTAATATCCTATGGTGCCAAGGGATAGGCGAGGGGGTGAGGAGAGAAAAAAAATACAATAAGCGCCCCCCGTATCTCAGGGTCTTGTTACTCGTCCAAGACCCCAAGTATTTTTTAGGAAAAAAAAAAAAAACATACCGGCAGGCCCCCACCAATTGTGAGACGTCCTGCTAAAAAAAAAAAAAAAAAACGCCTCCGACTTTCCTCCACTTAGAGGAGAGGCACTAAAAATGGGGCGAGTGTATAAGCAATATGGAGTGTGCAAGCAGCACGGAGATATCCACTATAGCGTTTATTCGTGTGCACCCTGTGACTATGCTTAATTACTTTAAACATATATCATCCCTTCCCCCTTCCTCTAATTCCTCTCTGTACATCCCACCTGGCCTTCGTGGCCCTACAAATGGAGAGAGAAAGCAATCAGGGCGGGCAAACATAACATTTGCTGATATTTACATTTTTTACAAGCTGTCTCTGACTATGTCCGTCATACAGCACTTACCCTTACTATTAATTACTGCTGTCTATTATACCTATTATTACTTCTTAGAAATTACCTGTCTGCTCAGAAAGCCAATTTGGAGGAGGGAGATTCCCAGTCCACGATCCTGCTTCCCCTATCGGAGGCCTCTCTCTCCCCTTCTCCTCCCCTCCCCCCACCTCATCTAAAAATCCATATTAGTGTAATATTGTGCATGTGTCCACTATATTATTCAAATCTACCTAATCTCTTGGCCACGAAAAAAGAAAAACCAAAGAAGAGGCCCCTTCTCTCTAGTGCGGGTAGGTATAATCATCTACCCTGTTTGTGGTTCTCCTAAAAAAATATATATACCTCTCTCCCCCTTTTAATCAGTGTTTGTTAGCAAAGTTTGCTATAGCTAATGGTTCTACTACCCCCCCCTAAAAAATATATATGTGTGCATGTTCTCATATACACACTTATACCCCCTTCACACCCCTTTTGTGTTGTGGTGGTACCTCCCTACCCAACCTATTTACCCCCCCAATCCCCTCCCACCCCCTCTATAGCCCTCCCCAAAAAATAAAAAATAACCACAGCACATCCTAAACAATAAACATGCAGAGAAATTACCCTCCCCCATCACCCCCTCCCCCCCAGTAAGCCTCGGATAAGACACTAATGACAGTATATATGCACAGATCTCAACTCAGCATATTGTATGATACAATATTGTATGAAATATTGTATGAAACAAAACAGAAAAAATAAGAATGAAGGAGCGAGAGAGAAAGAAACAAAGAAGAACAGATGTTCCATTCAATTATCTATATATTAATTGTATGTTTAAACTAATTATTCAAACAAGGCATTATTTAGACCTGGCTCTGGTCTATTATCTCGAAAAACGCTTCCATATTGCTTCCCTATTACTCCTTGTATTCATTTTATTTATTATATATTCTTGTCTTCCTTCCCTCCTCATTCTCTCCTTCCCTGCCAAAAAGAAAAAAAGTCTCCTTTTTTCAGCCTTACAGAATTTTAGCTCTCAGATTAGTGGTAGGCCAGAAAAAAAAGGATCTCCTGCAAAAATAGAAAGAAAAAAAAAGGACATTCATTTTCTCCACAGGGCTTCCTTTGCATCTCGGTTCCCCTCCTGTCCTTAATCCACACTCCTGTGCTGGATGACGGATATATGTATTGCTGTAGGGCATCTTCTGACTTCTATCTTCCTCTCTCTTATTCCCCTGGGGCTTTACTATAGGAAGGTTCTGCCCGCTGTTGCAGGCATTTCCAGCAGTTAGGGACTTCGATTCTGCACCCAGAAAATGAAAATTCTGGTAGTTGGGCGGTCTCTTAAATTAAAATTCTGCCCCTCTTTCTTAACGATCATCGCCAGAGGGTACCCCCAACGATATGTAGCCCCCTTAACACACATATAATCCAGTAGGGGCTTTACTATACGTCACCTGAATTTAGTTTGCTTGCAGAGGTCAGGATATATCTGTATCTCTCCGCCCTCCCAATTTAGTATTGCCTCTTTCCATGCAGCTCTCAGTATATCTTATTTGACCTTATAAAAGTGTACCCTACATACAACACCTCTAGGGTTAATCTGAGGAGAGTATCGAATGGTGGGGACCTTATGCACCTGGTCTAGATCAAGTGGGGTATCTGGGGAGTTTCAGTATTTTGTTTGAAATAGCCATAACTGTTTCTCTCAGGGCAGGCCCCTCCAAACTCTCTGGTATCCCCTTTATCCATAAGTTGAGGTAGTCTAATAGGGGGAAGCACATGACGAACCCCCTGCACAAAGGTACCCACCAGGGCATGGGTCGTCAAATACCGCTGAAAGAACAAAGCCAAGGCTGATATCTGCCCCTTAATGGTGCTTAAGGCAAGTTTCTGATCTACTCCACGCTGTAAAAACAGCAGGACCCTGGAAACCGTCCGTGAACGCCACCTCATCTCTTTGCACATAGAGATGTAGGCCTTCCAGGTGCGATTGTAGATCTTCCGTGAAAATGACTTCAGTGCCCTCAGCATGGTTGAGATGACAGAGTCCAAAAGACCACGGTCCCTCAGCACCTGGCTTATAATATCCATGCCGTTAAAGCCAGCAACTGTAAAGCAGGATGAAGTATGGGACTTTGGGCAGAAGGTCTTCCCGCATTGGCAGCCGCCAGGGTGCATCCGCCACCAAGAGCACGAGATTGGTGGACCAAGGACGCCAGCACCAATCCAGAGCAATTAGAATAACTGGGATCCCCTCGGCCTTTACTCTGCAGAGCAGACGAGGAAGCAGCTTCAGTGGGGGAAAGGCAAAAAAAAAGCTGATACTGACCCCACGGGGCCACCAACGCATCTGACGCGTCTGCCCAGGGATCTCTGCAATTGAGGCGAGAAGCCAGGAGATCCACGTCCAGAGTGCCCCATTTCCTGCAAAGGAGTTAAAACACCTCCGGATGCAATGACCATTCCCCCGGTCCAGCATCTGGCGACTTAGGTAGTCCGTCTGCCAGTTTTCTACTCCTTGAATCTGGCGATCCAGAGACAACAGAGATTTGTTCCATTTGGACAGGATCTCCCTCTGCAATACTCGAGTGTGCAATTGGGCATACGGCACCGCCTCGAAGGAGGCTACCATGAGGCCCAGGACTCGCATGCAAAAAACGGAAAGACGACCATTTTCGGGATGCCAACAGCTTCACCGCAGACTGGAGAGTCTGCAATTTCTCCAAGGGAAGGAAGAATCTCGCCTCTGATGAATCCAGAATCAACCCTAGGTGTTCCAAACGCTGAGATGGTACCAGGACCGACATCTGGATGTTCAACACCCAACCGAACTCTCAGAGGGTCTGGCTGGCTATAGACACATCTACCTTTAATTCTGAGCCAGAAGCTGCTCTCAGAAGATCGTCTAAGTAGTCCACAATGGCAATGCCTCAATGTCTCAAAGCTAAAATCGGGGCGAGCAACTTGGTTAAAAACTCTTGGTGCCGACAGGGAAGAGCCACAAACTGATAGTGGTCTTCGCTGATCGCAAAATGCAGAAACCTCTAATTTCCTGCGCAAATTGGGACATGGAAGTATGCGTCCTTGATGTTCAAGGACGCCAGAAAGTCCCCCGGATGGAGTGCAGCCACCACCAAACAAATTGATTCCATACGGAACGTTCGGACTTTTACAAAGGCATTTAGGGCTTTGAGGTCCAGGATTGGACGAATTCTGTCCTTCTTCGGGACAACAAAAGGATTTGAATAAAATCCCTAAGACCGAGTACACGTGATCAGACATATCCGATTGGACATGTCCAACGGACCGTTTCCAGCGGACAAGGCAGATCTGTCCGTTGGCCTGATGTGCGTACACACCATCGGCGTGCGTGTCGTTTCTGCTTTGCAGTGGCGTCCTGTACGGTCGTATGCATTTGACGTGCGATCTTTGCAGGTATTGCTGGATTTGGGGGTGCTTTCTGTTTGAGTGCGTTCTTGACTGACCAGTTGGACAGTTTGAAGCCATGATGGAGCAGCAGTGTGACTTTACACGAGTTTGTGCTGGTTATGGGCTTGCTACTGGATAACCAGCGTGACCGATTCTCTCATATGCCTCTGCTTAGGGAAGTCCGGGAGAATAATCCTGATGACTACAGGAACTTTCTCCGTATGACGGACCCCGTTTTCCACCGTCTGCTGGATCTTCTGTCCCCCTATATCACGAGGCAGGACACTGATGCGCCAAGCGATCACAGCCGAGCAGAGGCTAATTGCCACGTTGCAGTACCTGGCGACTGGGAGGAGCCTGCAGGACCTCAAGTTATCGACAGGCATCTCTCCCCAGGTGCTTGGGATCATCATACCGGAGACGTGTTCTGCCATCATACAAGTGATGCAGGAGGAGTATCTTAAGGTAAGTTTCCTCCTCTAACATCACAATTTATGTCTTTAACCACTTGCTTACTGGGCACATAAACCCCCTTCTTTCCCAGGCGAAATTTCAGCTTCCGGCACTGCGTCGCTTTATCTGACATTTGCGCAGTCGTGCGACGTGGCTCCAAAACAAAATCGAGGTCCTTTTTTCCCCACAAATAGAGCTTTATTTTGGTGGTATTTGATCACCTCTGCGGTTTTTATTTTTTGCGCTATAAACAAAAAAAGAGCGACAATTTAAAAAATATATATATATATTTTTTACTTGTTGCTATGCTATAATAAATATCCCAATTTTGTTTTAAAAAATATATTTTTTTTCCACAGTTAAGGCCGATACGTATTTTTCAACGTACTTTTGTAAAAAAATAAATCGCAACAAGCGACTGGTTTGCGCAAAAGTTATAGCGCCTACAAAATGGGGAACAGAATTATGATTTTTTTTTTATTATTATTTTTTTTACTAGTAATGGCGGCGATCTGCGATTTTTATTGCGACTGCGATATTGCGGCGGACATATCGGACACTTGACACAAATTTGGGACCATTCACATTTATACAGCGATCAGTGCTATAAAAATGCACTTATTACTGTATAAATGTGACTGGCAGGGAAGGGGTTAACACTATGGGGTGAGGAAGGGGTTAAATGTGTATCCTGGGTGTGTTCTAACTGTGTGGGGGGAGGGGGGTGACTGATGCTGTGTCCCTATGTACAAGAGACACAGATCAGTCTCCTCTCCTCTGACAGCACGTGGAGCTCTGTGTTTACACACAGAGCTCCACGTCCCTGCTGTCATCCGTTCGTTTTCCCGCTGATCGCATGTACCCGACGGACATCGCGGCCGCCAGGT